>CM070782.1:90146988-90359488 GCA_036346955.1 Dipus sagitta | reverse complement strand
TTTAATATCTGAAAAGTGCAGCTGAGGAATCTGCGCTTTCTGTAGGACTGGAACTTGCTCTAGGTTTTCCTTTGGTGCCAAACTATACATTTCATACCTTTCTGCTTTTTATGTTGTGCCTTTACTTTGCAGATCTGAGGAGGAGCAATTACTTGAAGTCACACTATGCAATCAGTGCTAGTCTGTCTTGAAATTTCCAATATACAACACATTAGTTCACCAATTTTAAATCAAATTTGCTCACTCAGAACTTGGGCAAAATGTACCCTTTATTTGCCTGAATATCATACAAATTGCTTCTACTCCAGTACCTAACTGAATCATTTCCTTTTCTGAATCCTCATTATGGGCTGAGCTGCCTCAGCCCACATTTCTCTTGGTCTTTTGGTCTTTTAAACTTGTGCCACAGGGGCACAGCTCAAGGGCAGAGCATTTAATGGCAAATTCCTGCCAAATGGCCCTAAACTCTGCTTAAGATTGCAAGTCTCCTCTAGCCCACTGATCCAAAGTGTTCTATATTCTTCCCACAGACATGCTCCAAAAAGCTTAAAGAACCAAACCACTTGATCAGTTTTATCATACCAATGGTCCCACTCTGACTACCAATTTCTTGCATTAGATACTTTCTCGTGGATGTAACAAAATACTTGACCAGAAATGATGTATAGAAGGTAAAGTGTTTAATTCCTCTTACATCATGGTGTGGAAAGCATTGCATGAGCAGGAAGGACACATCATCATATAAATAGAGACAGAGCGAGAGAGAGAGAGAGAGAGCACATGTGGGGCCAGGCTATAACATCTCAAATCCTAGCTCCAAGTGAGGCACTTATTTTGGAAAGGCTCCACTTCCCAGTCTCCACAATCTTCCAGAACAGTGTCAGCAGTTGGAAATAACATATTCAAACAAATGAGACTGGAGGGGGGTCATTTCATAATCAAACCACCACAATAGATCAGGGGTTAGTTATAGCAACGTGGGTAAATTGTCAGTGCAAATCAACACTTTCTCCCAGAGAAACCATTTAATTGTTATGAGTCCTTAGGGAGTGGCTGGGACTAATCCTGCATCACCTGTGAACAAAGCTTTTAATTTCCATCTAAGTACAGAACATTTTTATAAGCAGCCAGAAAAATAGAGGCTTTGTTAGGGGTTCAGGAAAGCAAGTGGAAAACATAAAAGAATAAATCGCTGTCTTGGTTTAACTCCTAGACTTCATGACATGCAGGAAACTTTCCTGTCAGATGGATGGCATGCTTGTGTTGCAAAGCAGTTGATGACATTTGCTGGATCCTAAAGGTACTTGATCTGGGATATGCTGGAGATATGTTAATTTAAAGAAAATGTCCCAACAAAATGGCATCATTATTCACGAAAGCCCTTAATGTTATATTGTATTTTATTTTTCTTCTTTTATACTTACTGTTAGAAAAGAGGCCCTGAAATTTACTCTTTCTTCTCCTTCAAAGTACGGCATAAAATTTTAGTTTAAGTAATATTGGAGTCAATTTTTCCAACGTGGCAAAATATCATATCTCAGGTAAGCACTTTTTGTGTTCAGCAATTATTCAGTACAAGGTGATTTTCATTGTTATTTTCTTCTATAAATAGTCCTTACCAATAATTAGGCTTCCTTGGCATTTGATCTAAATTCCTCATCTTCCAAGAAAATGAGGCCTTGATAAAAGCCCTCTGCTTACAAATATCTTAATAAGCTTGTTTTTTTTTTTTAGTTTTGTCTTTTTTGTTATTGTTGTATCACTAATAAGAGAAAACCTATAGTATGCAAATACATAAATTCTTGTGTCACTTTCAAGATTCTTAGTGATTCCCTGTGCTCTGCCTTGAAGCTTGACCTTCAGTAATAAATTGCCTTTCTGGGCATCTCCCTGTCATCTATTAACATGAATAACACCACACCACACAGAGTATATCTTATGAGAATATTTTAAACATCAGTGATGTTTATGAATTTAGAACTCGTTTTCAATAAAGCGAAATTTTAAAATTAATATTTCACTTTATGTTTTATCCTCACAGTAAACAAACTTTTCAGATTTGAATTAGAAGAATGTTGGGCTCAGTGATGGAGAGGTGAAGATGTGTATTAGGGATTTACTATTAGGCAACAAAAAATAACTAAGAAACCAAGTTCTAAAATAATATTGAATAAAATATTAAAAATAAACTTAATTCTGATGAGAATTAAATTTCTAAAGAAGATATGTAACACTGTAGCTTCACTGCTCAATCTCTTTGTCAACAAAATGCACTTCAATAAATCATCAATAGTATCCCAGCCATAGACTTTTCATCTATTTCCTTCACCATAGGAAAGTAAACTGACCAACACTTCCTAGGCATCCCTCAATATGCTTTGGTTTCTTAAAGATTCTTTTCAGTTGTGTGTGTCTATGATTTGAATCTTTTCATGATTTTGTACTATGGCTAACTATTCCTGACATTTAAGAATGTATTCTTGTGATATTCTACTGCAAATGATGCTCACCTTTGAGAGGTAAAAGGGAATACTCTGCTCTAGTCATCTTTGTGATACATATTTGGCACTCTCAGATAGAAGGCTATGGAAGAATAACCAACAATCAGGCTGAAACGAAAGAGGAATAAAAACAGATTTCTGTGTATTATAAAAGGTATATGAATCGACATTGGAAATTAGACACTTGGCTTTTTTTTTTTTAATCTAGCTGGAAATGCCCCCAAAATATGGAGATGGCAACTACTTTTGAACTATAACTCTTCAAGCTAAGATTGTTACAGGAGATAGTGACATAAATTTGAAGAGACCATGTGTGATGGTTAAGATGTTGTCAACTTGATCTGTTTAGTAATCCACAGAAATCCCTTTCGGGTGGGTCCCTGAGGTTGCTTCCAGGAAGGATCAACTGAAGGAGGAAGTCCTTCCCCCAGAGTGAGTCCTTCCCCAGAGCAGGCGCCCCTCTCAGAGGGGGACTTGATATAAGGAAGCTCTGGGTGAAGAGAGCCCTTCCTTCCTCCCACTTGGCTGCTGGAGCTGCAACTGCTATTGGACTACCATAAGCTAATCCAATAAATTCCCTTTTTAAAATAATTTATTCTAGCAGTTCTGCTCCTCTGGAGAACACGGAGTAATACACCATGTCAGAGAGGAAGAGTGCAAACGTGATTGTCACTAACCAAAAGCAAGATCACTTGGAAGGTTGAAACTTGAATGATTCATTAATGTGAAATATTTTGGATGTTATCTACATAGATAGACTTTGGCTACTTTCAGTGAATTTGTAGCAAAGGAGCTGGTAAAAACAAAACAAGTCATGTCAGAGAAGGACAAGAATGGCCGGCGTGAGACCAGGTTATGCATAGTGAACTTTTGGGTTAAGTGTCTATAAGGAAGCTACATTTTCTCTATTCTGTATTCCTCATTATGTCTTTAAAATCTATTTCATTGTAAATAATAAAAGAAGTATATATTCAGATAGTAGTTTAAAATTATTCTGTTTTAAATGACTGCAATAACAAAAGTAGGATACTTGCTAATAAAGATAAATGACAAATATTGATTATGTGTAATATACAAAATATGATATTAAGCAATATGTAAACATCATCTCAATTTCTCTTCTTAAAAATTGTAATAAGCATTCAATTAAAAATCAAATATTATTTTTATCATGTACTGTGAGTATTAAGAAAATGAAGAGGCCGGGCGTGGTGGCCCACGCCTTTAATCCCAGTACTCGGGAGGCAGAAGTAGGAGGATCGCCGAGAGTTCGAGGCCACCCTGAGACTCCATAGTGCATTCCAGGACAGCCTGGGCTAGAGTGAGAACCTACCTTGAAAAACCAACCACAAGACACTGGAGAGGGTAAGATTAAGACTAACCTTAATCTCCTACATCTTCCCTCCCTCACTTCCCCTCTCCCTCTCTCTCTCTCTCTCTTATCTCTAACTCTTGTATATTAGTTAGCTTTTTCCTCATTTTCTTAGTGGGCACTGACCTGTCACTCCCAGATACAGCATGGGGCTATCATCCACAAGGAGCTTTTGATCAGAGAGATCTACAAGGTTTCCTAAAAGACAGACAGATTTCTGACAGAGTACTTGATGACCCACCAAAGGCTAGTGGTAAGACCCTACTGCTGAAGACACCTTATGTGATTGACATGCAAATTGGAATGGCATGGCTGGAAGTTGGAAGAGAGTCAGTCCCCAGACACTCAGCACGTCTAGTGCCAGAAGGTGCTACATGGGTGACTGGGGGAAAATGACCAATATCTGTCGAAGCAATGCATGGTCTAACCTACTTAGCAGCAAATAACTTGGTGTGATGCCCACACAAGTGCAGTGGTAGCACACAGCCATGGTGGGGAACCAACTGCTCTCAATTTGGCTAACTGATCCCCTCAGTGGTATGGGACCCATAGCTGGAGCTGGGAAACAAGTCAGAACCAGATCCAAACGTAAACCCACTCTCCGATATCAAGCTACGATTAATTGTGGGCTACAAGAGGGCCTACACCTATTAAATTCTCTATAAAAAAAAAGTAAGGGTTATCTCATTTGTCCTGGTGCTAACTTACTCTCCATTGGAGAATCTGCTTCTCTTTTTCAGATAGATGTAGATCCTAAGGAGAGAGCCACCCCATCATACCTCCAAAGGGCCCTGGCTGAAACTAAGAAAATTTGGAGAAACAAGCAAGGGGGCTGTTTTCTTGATGAAACGGATACCAGCACAAGGGGGAAGGAAATCAGCACAGAGAAAAATCAACTCCTACCAAATCAGAGAGCCAGAGCCACAGAGGCCCCCAACACCTCATCATTGAAGCAGATCAAAAATGAACCCAACATGGCTCAGGGAAATCTTGCAGAAGAGGGGGCAGAAAGAATGTCAGAGCCACATGTTGGGTCATGATATGCAGAGACATTTATCTTACCCATAACTGTGGGCTAACTCCACAATGCATGACCCGTATACCTCAACAAGGAGGGGCCAAGGGAAGGGGGTAGGTCACAGCTGAGCCTAATAATGGTACCAAACTGACTGTATTTGCTGAATACAAAACTGACTAATAAAGAAAAAAAAATAAAGAAGAAAAAAAAAGAAAAACCAAAATAAAATAATAAAATAAAATAAAATGGCTTCTCCCTTTCTTCCAATACAACCTCTTCCTATTTAGCTCTTTTCCCTGTTAAAAAAACAATGAAGAAGATGAAATGAAAATGAGGAAAGTTGTCTGGTTTCATTCTTGAGTTTGGGAAGTTTCACTTTTCATTGTAGATTTCATCTCTATAGGATTAGTTTGCTACAGTTTTTTTTCATGCTTTTACAGAGAATGCTATTTCTTTTAATTAAGTGTAATTTAAAGTCTCAATTTTAGTGATCCTAATATTTCTGAGCATGTACAAATTATATTTTTTATTCATAAAAATTGGTTAATTCCGGTCTACAGTAAAGGAATCCTTTTATGTTCTTGTGTACAAAGATATATTCAAAATAAGGCAGTAAAGGTTGATGAAATGATTTCCTAAATTTTATTTAAATAACTACTTGCAGACACACTAAGACTTTTGAAATTAGACTCAGCTCTTTTTAGTCTTTGGATATTGAATTTTGCATTAATTTGCATATTTTAATATAAAATAAGACTTTATTATGTAAATTTAATTTACAACAATGCAAAATGTATAGTTTAGAAGAAAATCTATTTATTCTTGTTTTGTTTTTTTTTCCTGATGTATATTAAGTGAAAGACTTCTTAGTCGATTAACTATTTTAAATTCAGGTAGCAAGTACCCAAATATCCTTTTTCTTTCTTTCTCCTTTCTTATTGCTTGAGCTAGGACTTCTAATACTATGTTGAATAGCTGAGGTGAGAGTGGACACCTCTTTCTTGTTACTGATCTCAGTGGAATTCCTTCAGTCTCGTCCCCCCCAGTAAGGATAGCAAACATTAAAATATCAAATGAAAACAAATATTGGTGAGGATGTGGAGAAATAGGAACACTCATTCACTGTTGGTGGAATGTAAGATGGTACAACCACTATGGAAGGCAATATGGAGACTCCTAAAAAGGTTGACTATAGAGTAACCAACGGACCCAATTTTTCTGTTACTCAGCATTTACCCTAGAATGCTTCATGTCTCCATTCAGAGAGACTTGCTCAACCATGTTTATAGCTACACAATTCATAATAGCTGAGATGTGGAATCAACCCAGATGCCCATCATTAGGTAAATGAATAACCAGGATGTGTTATATCTATACAATGAAATTCTACACAGCATTAAGGAAAAATGAAACAATGAAATTTGAAGAAAAATGGTTGAACATGGAACAGATCATTTTCAGCGAACTCACCCAATCACACAAAGACAATCATCACTGGATGTGGTGGTGCACATCTTTGATCCCAGCACTCAGGAGGCAGAGGTAGGAGGATTGCCCTGAGCTCAAGGCCACCCTGAGAGTACATAGTGAATTCCAGGTCAGCCTGAGCTAGAGTGAGACCCTACCTAAAACCAATAATAAAAAAAAAAAGACCATCATCTTATGGTCCCACTCCGTGGCTCCTAACCTGGATTTGCCCAGGATGCTCAAGATCCTGACATACCTAATAGGCATCTCAAGGAGCAGACAATAGGGAGAGTAAGGGTGGGGAAGGTGCTACAAAACTTTACCCAAATGGAACTGCTACCATAAAATCCTATGTCCTGAAAGACAGGCTAAAAGGTTGAAACCTCATCAGGTCCTTAGAGGGAACACCTGAATCAAAGGGCCCTGCAGAGGGTACAATGAGGAATAACCTTAATATCTCCTTTCTCTCTCCCTCTCTCTCTCTCTCTCTCTTTCTCTTTTATAGTACCTTTTTCTTCCTTTTCCCTTTTCCCTTGGTGCTGACCTGTAACTCTCAGTACCAGGATGTGGTTAACATCCTAAATGAGCTATTGATCAGGGAGACCTACAAGCTTTCCCATAAGAAGACAGACTTCTGTAAGAGTACTTGATTACCCACAAGAGGTTAGTGGTAAGACCCTACTGCTAAGACACCATATGTTTTTGGTACAGAACATGGAGAGACCTGGATGGAATCTGGAAGAGAGTCAGTCCCCAGACAGTTAGCTTGTCTAGTGCCAGAAAGGGCTACACAAGCTACTGGTGGAAATGGCCAATATTTGTCTAAGCAACTCGTGGTCTAAGCTACTCAGCAGCAAACAACTTGACAGGATGTCCACCTAAGTACAATAGTGGCATACAGCCATGGCAGGGTAACCAACTACTCTTGAATTGGCTAACAGATCTGCTCCATGGAATGGAACCCATAGCTGGAACAGGGAAACAAGTCAGAATCATATCCAAAAAATGAGTTCACTCTATATCAAGCTCCCTCCAATGTTGGGCTACAATAGGGCCTATTCCTATTGAGTTTTCTCTAAACAAATACTGGTTATCCCATTTATCTATAGCTGACTTCACTCCCCTTTGAAGAATTTGCTACTCTTTTTCAGATGGACGCAGTACCTGAGGAGTCAGCCCATTGCATTTCACTAGGGCCCCAACTGAAACCACAGAGTAACTGGGGAAATGACGAAGAGAGCTGCTTTTATGGTGAACCTGGTGTCAACATGAGGGTGAAGGAGATAGATACAAAGAACACTCAACTCCTACCAAACCAGAGGCACAGAGGCTCCCAAGACCTCAACATTGAAGTCGACCTAAAAAACCCAGCATGGCTCATGGACATTCACAGAAGAGGGGGTAGAAAAATTGTTAGAGCCACAAGTTAGGGCATTATGCATAGAGACACTGCCTCTTCACCATTACTGATGGTTACACCGAAAATGTACCATCTACAATCCCCATGGGGATAACTGGTAACTCCAGCAAGGAGGGTCCTTTCAGAGGAGGGACAACATGTGCTGTTTGCACACTGAGTAAGTACATATCTAATAAAGAAAAAGAATAAAAATAAACCAAATGCTATAACTAAGTATAAAAAGATATTCCTGCATGTTATATATTTCTTCTTTTACATTTATTTTCAAAATATAGCTCATTAAATTTCACTTAAAATCAGATTTTTTATTACTCCATTAGTATGTCTTTCTTAACTCATTGATTTTGTATCAAGTATCTTGAGAATCTGGGATTAATTATATCATGAAATTTTATGTATTGTTGTTATATATTTGTAACTTTTTAATTGTTATTTTTATTGTACAAGTTTTCAGTGTAACATGATAATTTGATATATTCATATAGCATGTAAATATCAAATTATTTTTATACATGTATACCTACTCATTACCTTCATTCTCTCATGAGATTCTCTCATTCTACTTTCTTGTTTTACAAACTTGGGAAATTGTGTTAGGGTTTCAGGTAAGGAAAATGAGTTCTACTGAAGAATTCACTCATAATTATTGACAATTTATTTGCTTTTACCACAGATAAATTATTGATGATATAGGTTTGCCTAAAATACTATGTATAATGAATATTGAGAAATCATAACTCAGAAGAGGTAGTTTTTACTATTATAAGAATTTAACTAATTATAAAATCATTGTGACAAACATGAAAATTAAACACACATTGAATATATATATATATAATGTTTTCCCCATGTCCTAACCTTATAATCTTTTGTTATAGTAAAACACTAAATTATGTCAGTACAAGCAAAATCAGAAAATATTGACAGAAACAAAAACATATGCATCCTAATCCTGATTGTTCATACTGTCCCTAATAGTATTATTGAGTAGAATCATTGTTCAAAAGCTCTACTTAAGGGCTAGAGAGATTGCTTAGCAGTTAAGCGATTGCCTGTGAAGCCTGAGGACCCCGGTTAGAGGCTTAATTCCCCAGGACCCACGTTAGCCAGATGCACAAGGGGCGCATGCATCAGGAGTTCATTTGCAGTGGCTGGAGGCCCCCGTCACGTCCATTCTCTCTCTCTCTCCCTCTCTCTCTCGCTCTCACTCTCTCTCTCCCACTCTTGCTCTCAAATAAATAAATAAAAATAAACAAAAAAAATTAAAAAAAACCTTTACTTAAACTTTCCACAATCTGTTATATAACTCCTATAGTTTGTAGCTATTACAAATTTATGTCATTATAGCATGAAGATGATTTTATAAGTAAAGGTGGGAGTGACTTATATGAATGTCATATGTTACATTGGACCATTTTCACTATTTATAAGAATGGTTTGTTTGTACTATTATTATGCTCCTAGTGTGTTCCAGCTGTGCTCAGACAGTACAAAATAGAAGTAACTGGCTAAAATTGTCTTTTTAAATATAAATTGAACTGAGAAAACATGGAGAATATGTAGTATTACAAGTATTTTTCCAATTTGTATGTTATGAGAACAAATAAGATAGTAATTATTGTACCAGTTAAATTTATGACTAATAAATTATAAAAGGATAATATGAACAGTATCTCATTTTCCCTCTTTTCATATTTATCCTATTCATGTTATCCCTTGCTGCTTTTTTAACCTGGCTCCTTCCACATTAGGTAAATGCCCTTGTCACTAAAATTATATTCCATGACCATCTGAAGTTTCTAACAGCTAATGTATGTATCTTTATGTGTGTGTGTGTGTGTGTGTGTGTGTGTGTGTGTGTGAGAGAGAGAGAGAGAGAGAGAGAGGACATTGGCACACCATTGCCTCTAGCAACTGCAGTTGAGTTCTAGATGTGGGTGCCACCATATGTGCATAGGTGACCTACAGTGTATGTGTCACCTTGTGTGTCTGGCTTATGTGGGTTCTGGAGAGTTTAATCTGGGAGAACCTTAGGCTTCACAGGAAAGTGTCTTAACCTTTAAGTCATCTCTCCAGCCCTAATGTATGTATTTTGATGCATATGTTTACAAAAGAAGAGGGGTGTCATTAACTTTCACTATTGTCAATTTGACTAGATTTTCAGTTTCCAAGGAGACCTAAAGTGTGTCTTTGAGGGAGATTCCAGACAAGTTTAAGACAGGATGGAAGAACCACCCTAAATATTGATGGCACCATTCCAAGGATTTACCACTCTGATTGAGTAAAGAAAACAACGAGGGACCTAGGCAGGTGGCAACTTTCTTATTTACTACTTAAAAAATAGCATGATTTGGGTCAGAAGCTATCTAATATGTAATAAGAAAAATGGGGGTTAATGATGCAATCTCTAACAGTGCCTGGGACATAGAACTAAATTACTGAATGGACACTGTTTGACTTACTATATAAAAAGGACAGATAGGTTATGTGCTTTCTTGTCAAAACATTTTGTATTAAATGCCACATAATTACAGGTGCATATACAAAGCCATTAGTGTTTTATAAATTAATCAATAGTTCATATCTTAAAGTACATTCAAAAGTACATTTTAAAAAGTGTCTTCAAATATTAAAATTCTACAAAGCTTTTTTAAAATAGTTCTTTTGGTTTGTTGTTCTCTTAGTAGAAATTGTCTACTGTGTCAGTCAACGGAGATTACGTCCTTCCATATTTTAGGACTAATAGAATAACAATTATAAAAGTATAGGTATGCAGAAAAGTTTATAGAAATCTCTATGGGATTTAAATCTGTTAGAAATTAGTAGAATCAAGTTTAAGACTTTTAAGAGACAAAGATTCATGTTTCATTTGTACTACACAACCAAAGTATGAAAAATATGAAAAGACTTTCAAGAAGGTAGTATACTTTTAAATTCGACTTTAGAAATTATGAGCACATATTCTATTTGGGCTTGTGTCAAAGTAATTTTTCCAGGGTAGGCATCTTGCTGTGAGTCATTTTTATTCATTTATTTATTTTGATTCACCTTTTCAGTGAAAAATTACATATTGGTTTCAGGATTTTCTCAGTTAAATGAACATAGTCATCCCAGTCCCCAAGTTGCTCAAGTGGAAAGCAACTCTTAATGTCACCAGATTGGGGTTGTGATGCTGAACTTGGTGACCTACATGGAGTGCCAGCCATCACTTCCCATGTAGAAACGGTATACAAGCGACAGGTAAGGATTCCTTTTGAGAAATAGTAAACTAGCCTTCTGTGTATCAATTGACTTTTATTTTCCCAAAATGAAAATGCAGTTTGGCATTCTGAAAGTTAGAAAAATGAATTTATTCTATAATTCAGTGAGAAGTATAAACAGAAGAGCATTTAGGAGGCTTAGTAATGATGCAGAATTTTGGAGTTCAGGAGGTGTCCCCCAAATTTATGAACCCCAATTTTGGGTCCCTATTCTATTTTGAACAAAGAATTGATAAGAATGAACTCAAGAAGGATAAATTATGAGTTATTAAGCTTATTTATGGAGAAATCTCAAATTGTGGGTTTTATTTAAAGAAGATGGAGATCTAGGAAGAAGGCTAGAAGCGAGTCATAAATAGATGGGTAGTAGGAAATAAATGCACTCTGACATAAAAACACTGTGTAGTTCATCATTTAAGAAAATTTGAGGTTTTTTTTTAGAGGAAAGACTACAGTAGAGCAACATGCACATGGACTGTAGGTCATAAAGCTCATTTAAGAGAAACTGAGGTCTTCAAGGAAAGACTGAAGTAGAGCCACAAGTGTATGGAGGGGAGTTCATCACGGCATGGAAAGGTAGAAGGCTGCAGCCTTTATAGCAATTGATAATGTGCTCTTTCATCAGATTCGGGTATGCAAGGGGAATACCTGATAGGTTTGTATATTGGGAGGGCAGACCCCAGGGCAGACCATCTGGACTGTCTAAGTAGGTAGTGTTCTAGACTGTGGGCAGCAAGAAGGCATGGCAGATTAGTCTTAATCAGACACAAAAACCATTCCTATCAAGAGTTCTATTCTTGGGGCTGGAGAGATAGCTTAGCAGTTAAGTGCTTGCCTGTGAAGCCTAAGGACCCGGGTTTGAGGATCAATTCCCCAGGACCCACGTTAGCCAGATGCACAAGGGGGTGCATGCCTCTGGAGTTCGTTTGTAGTGGCTGGAAGCCCTGGCATGCCTATTCTCTCTCTTTCTCTCTGCCTCTCTCTCTCTCTCTCTGTCTCTCTGTTATAAAAATAAACAAACAACAAAAAAAGAGTTCCATTCTTGTGCCAAAGCAAGGTGGCATGTGAGGTGGCATCTCCTCGTTCTTTCTGTCTCAATATCTAACTGAAATTGCTTAAAAGAAGATAGCTCTCTCTGTTTATCCTTCATTAATACTCTTAAATTTGTATTAATGTCATTCTTGTTCTGCTACTATTTAACAGAAGTTGATAAATATTTAGGACATTACTCAAAAGACAGGTATATTACACTTAAACCATTAGTTTTTCAATTATAATATTTAATATTAAGACATTTTGAGGAATCATTAAAAATTTAGACGCAGTTATAAAAAGGTAATTTTTATTTCTCTTATATCATGATATAATACATAATTCTGATTTAAGGAAATGTGCAATTGTTCTTAGTTTCTATGGAATTGTCACATAACAATGCATTAATGTGTCCATAGGAAAAGTGCAACTATTTGAGGTCTTAATTAGATTATAGTACTCAGAAAATAACCAAGTGAGAACATGACAATGGTGTGTTTTTGAAAATTTTAACATAAATATAATAAAATAGTTGAAGAAGAAAACAAGATAAAATGTCAAATGAGAGCCGGGCGTGGTGGCGCACGCCTTTAATCCCAGCACTCAGGAGGCAGAGGTAGGAGGATCGCTGTGAGTTCGAGGCCACCCTGAGACTCCATAGTGAATTCCAGGTCAGCCTGGGCTAGAGACCCTACCTCGAAAAACCAAAGAAAAATTTTTAAAAAAATGTCAAATGATTGAAACTTAAAATACACTAAAATAACATAAGAAGTATTAACACTGTGGTTGAGAGCAAAGAGGTTTGAGTTATCCACACATGCTTTACAGTTTTGATCTAGAATTCCTTCAGTACTGCACAGGTTTATTAAAAATGATTTAGCTACTCTTTCTCACTCCTCAATAACTAAAATGAGGATAATGATAACATAATGCTATTATTGGATTTTCATAAGGATTGCCTAAATTAGTTATTATATTAAATAAAATTATAATGAGGTATTCACCAGCAATGACTTTGTCAGTCATATTCACAAAAATTTATCATAAAAATATTTGTTCTTTACATGTTAATATTCATCTCAAGAAATAGAGAAGATTTTCTTACTTACAATATTGAATTGTTTTTTGTTGTTGTTGTTTTAATCATGAGTAATTACTGTTTTCCTCACAAAGAAAGGATATGCTAAATGACCAAGTCAAAATAGATGCAAAGAATTAATTGTAGCAAATGAAAACTATTTTAAATCAGATGAAAACTTGCCCAAAAAAGGACAGGCATATAACAAATTACAGGACATTTTGTGTTCACTATGATGCCAATCATGAGTGCACTAAAGGCTTCCTTCAAAGTGGTATGCTTGGGTACAGTGGTTTTATTTATCTTTTATCTTCCAATTATTTTATTTTTTATTTATTTGGGGATATAATGAAGTATATCTCCTAATAGCTTCTTTTATATGTATGTTGCTTGAGGTCTAAATAGATGCATGCATATAAATGTATTCAAAATATACTTGCTAATATTTTGGCCAAATTAAATCTACTTTTATTCAGTGATATATGAGCTTCCTTAGATATTTTAATAGCATGTGATTTGACACATTTTTTACTTTCATATATATATTTTATTTTTGTTTTATTTCTTATTAATTAGTTTTGTATTCAGCAAATACAGTCAGTTTGGTACCATTATTAGGCTCATCCATGACCTACCCCCCCCTCCCCTTGGCCCCTCCTTGTTGAGATATATGGGTCATGCATTGTGGAGTTAGCCCACAGTTATGGGTAAGCTAAATGTCTCTGCATATCATGACCCAACATGTGGCTCTGACATTCTTTCTGCCCCCTCTTCCACAAAATTTCCCTGGGCCATGTTGGGTTCATTTTTGGTCTGCTTCAGTAATGAGGCATTGGGGGCCTCTGAGGCTCTGGCTCTGTGATTTGGTAGGAGTTGATTTTTCTCTGTGCTGATCTCCTTCACCCTTGTGCTGGTATCCGGTTCACCAGGAAAACAGCACCCTTGCTTGTTTCGCCAATTTTTCTTGGTTTCAGCTGGGGCCCTTTTGAGGTATGATGGGGTGGCTCTCTCCTTAGGATCTACATCTATCTGAAAAAGAGAAGCAGATTCTCCAATGGAGAGTAAGTTAGCACCAGGACAAATGAGATAGCCTTACTTTTTTTTACAGAAAATTTAGTAGGTGTAGGCCCTCTTGTAGCTCAGGATTAATGGTAGCTTGATAATGGAGAGTGGGCTTATGTTTGGATATGGCTCTGACTTGTTTCCCAGCTCCAGCTATGGGTCCCATACCACTGAGGGGATCAGTTAGCCAAATCAAGAGCAGTTGGTTCTCCACCATGGCTGTGTGCCACTACTGCACTTGTGTGGGCATCACAACAGGTTATTTGCTGTTAAGTAGGTGAGGCCATGAGTTGCTTGGACAGATATTGGTCATTTTCCCCCAGTCGCCCATGTAGCACCATCTGGCACTAGACGCGCTGACTGTCTGGGGACTGACTCTCTTCCAACTTCCAGCCATGCCATTCTATTTTGCATGCCAACCACATAAGGTGTCTTCAGCAGTAGGGTCTTACCACTAACCTTTGGTGGGTCATCCAGTACTCGGACAGAAATCTGTCTTTCTTTTAGGAAATCTTGTAGGTCTCTCTGATCAAAAGCTCATTGTGGATGATAGCCACATGCTGGTACTGGGAGTTACAGGTCAGTGCCCACTAAGAAAAGGAAGAAAAAGATAACTAATATAAAAGAGTTAGAGAGACAGAGAGAGAGAGAGAGAGAGAGAGAGAGAGGGAGGGAGGGAAGCTGTAGAAGATTAAGGTTAGTCTTCATCATACCCTCTCCAGTGTCTTGTGGTTCAGGTGTTCCCTCTAAGGGCCTGGTGAAGGTTCAACTATTTGGTCTGCCTTTTAGGAAGTAGAATTTTATGGTACCATTGTCATTTGGGTCTAGATTTGTGTTTCCCACCCCTCTGTTGCCCTCCCTTCCCTCTTTGCTATTTTTCTTTAAAGTATATATTCAACTGTAGAACAAAGTTAGGTGAACTTTCCACTGAAGAACAGAACCGTTTATATTGTAGACTTGTGAACCATATACTTTTTTTTTTTTTTTTGAGGTAAGGTGTCACTCTAGCTCAGGTTGACCCAGAATTCACTATGTAGTCTCAGGGTGGCCTCTAACTCATGGTGAATCTCCTACCTCTGCCTCCCAAGCACTGGACTTAAAGGCGTGTGCCACCATGCCTGGCAATGAACCATATAGTTTATGTCTCAAATATTTAACATAGTAGTTGTAGACATAACCTTTTTTTCATGACATGTGACTTGATTAGATTGTATATGTTAATAAGAATATATCTACAAAAACAACTTCCTGAGCCAGATGGGCTTACCTTGTGGTCTAATTCTCTAAATACCTGAGGGTGAAAAGAGCCAAGGTGTAAGTCTAAGCATCTAACTGAAAGAACTGGAGTTTTAATACCTGAGAGAAGAGGGAGACAGATGACACACCTTCAGAATATAAAGTAAATTGATCTTTGGTTTCATTATGGTTTGAAGTGTTTTGAATGATATCTACCATTGATAAATACTTTAGGTATAAAACTTGTATGCTTCTTATAATTTAGTGTGGTTAGCCTATTTTCAGAAAATATGTGATTCCATTGACACAATTATGCTTGTGGGAAGTTCATAGTCAATATATGTTCCTCAGTAAGAATTACCTCTCTCACTCTTTCTCTGCCTCTCTCTATCTTTCTATTTGAGATATGGTCTCACTCTAGCCCAGACTGACCAGGAACTCACTGTGTAGTCACAGGCTAGCCTTGAAGCCATTATGATTCTCCTACCTTTGCCTTCCAAGTACTAGTATTATAGGCATGTGCCACTATGCCTGGCTTGTTTATTTCTCTATTAATAATATATTCATTCATTTGTTTATGTTGATTACACATCAATAATACTGATATATATATATATGGCATAAGAACAAATAAAATTGGATAAAACTGTCAGTAGGCATCTTTCATTTATATGTTTAATACTATTGACCCTATGCTTATTTTATGTATTGGAAAACATTTTAATTTGTATACATGTATTCATGAAAATTCTCATGATCATGTAGGTGTTCTCATACAACAAAATAAAACATCCTAAATTTAACTGTCTGAGAATTTCCTTCTGAAAACTCAGTTTTGTCTCATATTTAATTTAACATCTTAAATTCTTGGATCTAGTTAACTTGAAGCACATTTATTTCAGTTAATTACAAGCTATTTTAATAGCCAATTGCAGTATTAATATTCATATTTCATTCTATTCTTATTATAATACACAACACAACTCATTCTAATCAGAATATTCAAATCTTTGGCATTACTCACTGTTAACATCCCTGTAACAAATCCCATTGGGAAAAATGTTCTTTAGCACATTGAGAGTACATTCTGAAATACTGGTCCTATTCATGTGGGACCTAAGAAGAATATATATATACATATATTTATATATATTCATATATATATTATATATATATGTATATATATATATATATATATATTCTTATCTCATATATATGGTTATTTTCCTTTCCTTATGAAAATTTATTTAATATTGTTAGATGCATGTGTAAAATATATCTTTTATACTTTTAATAGAATTGCTTTCAATAAATTATTTTTTCAATTCTAACTTAAAAAGAACTTTTGCTGCACTTTTTCAACTTTTAACAAAAAATCAATACCATAAAATCTGAAATGCTTATATTAGTGCAGAATTATACTTGAAAGGGCTAAAACATTTGTCTGAAAATTAATACAAGGCCTTTCTTGTATTATAAAAATCACAATAGACAATGAGAAAGCAATACAGATGATTAATAATCAAAAATTTCCCTTCAATACCTATTTGAGGTTCAAGAAGATATCTTAGAAAGTTGAATTAAGATCAATAGAGATCAAAAAGTTTTAGGCAATTCTTCAAATATTGTGGTCAATTACTCTTATCTAATAGCCCAAGATATAGTTTCCTAAATTCTTCTATGATAGCTATTAGAACACTGGGCAAATAACTCTTCTGTGCTTTATGTTTCCCCTCATATAGAACAATGGGCTAAAATTGTCCCTTTTCACTACTGTGGTCATATCATGCAATTAACCTTTTGTCCCTGACCCTATTCAGACCCTATTCATGAATTTTACTCTAATATTTCAGGATAAATGTGTAGTGTATTTTGATTTTTATGTCCTGTATTCTTACTTCATGGTTCATTTTCTCCTCTCCAGTGTTGTATTTTCTATTTAATTGAAGAACAAAATTGTTTTCCTTTATATTCGATACAACCAGCAACTCACCCTATCTCAAAGACTTAACCTTTCCTGTTATCTGTACTGACATCTTTTCAAAGATCTGGGGTATAGCTTAATAGAACTGAAACATCCACTAAAATGATAATTAAATTTTAATAGGCAAAATATCCCAGGGTCTACTGTTAACCATTATGAAATTACTTTATTATCATAAGAACTGAAGCTTATATGTCTTTCTTACTTTATTCAATAAAGCATTACTTATGTGAGCAGGCAAACTATTCAGAGAAAAAGAACACAGATATAGAGTGTACTCGAAGAAGGCACATTGAGGGATTGAAGAGATGGTTTAGTAGTTAAGGCTCTTGCTGCAAAGCATAAGGACCATGGTAAAATTCCCCAGTACCCACATAAGCGGATGCACAAGGTGGTACATGTGCCTAGAGTTTGTTTGCAGTGGCTGAAGTCCCTGGCATGCACTTCTTCTCAAACAGGCCCATTCTCCCTTGGAACTCTTATGTTTGCTCTATATAGTTGGAAATATTGAACAATTTGTCTTTTATTTATAACAAGATATCTTAGCATGGACATTTTTTTCATAACTCTATGGAAGTAGTAGGTTAATGAAATTTTGGCATATTAATCTATAATTTTTGGATACCTGGTTTTTTTCCTCTTCATCTTCCCCACTTATTATAGCTTGTACTTTCATCCTTTCCCTCTTCCTCTAACAAAATTGTATATAGCATGATATATGTACAGATAGATAGTTGATAGATAGATAGATAGATAGATAGATAGATAGATATAGGCAGATAATGCACATGTCTAATCAGTCTTATGTATTTGAATAAGTCAGAAGGTCAAGATAATATAGTCAGTTTGGAATATGTATTACGATGTGACCTCTACTTAGCTGTGAGCAAAATAGCATTATTCATTTTTTTAATTTACTTTTTTAAATTTTGTGTTATTGACAGCTTGCATAATTATAGAAAATAAACCACTACCCTCCTCTCCCTCCACTTTCCCCTTCACAACTCACTCTCCATCATATCCCCTTCCCCCTCAATTTCTCTTATTTGATGTCATCATTTTTTCCTGCTATTATACTGGTGTTCTATAGGTAATGTCAGGAACTGTGAGGTCATGGATATCCAGGCCATTTTGTGTTGTCTGGAAGAGTGCATTGTAAGGAGCCCTTCCTTTGGCTCTTACATTTTTCCTGCCACCTCTTCTGCAATGGACCCTGAGCCTTGGAAGGTGTGATAGAGATGTTTCAGTGCTGAGCACTCCACTGTCACTTCTTCTTAGCACTGTGGTTAGTTTTCAGTCTTCCAGTGGTCACTGCCATCTGAAAAGAGAAGCTTCTCCCAACAAAAGTGAGAGTAGCATTAACGCGTTCTTTCCAGCCTCCTGACCACTAGACAACAGGGAGGAAGCTTCCAGCTCAGCTCCAGCTTGTTTGATCAGTGACCTGCAGCCCAAGCAAGTGGCGTCTTCAGCAACAGGGTCTTACTATCTAGTTCCAGTGAGAAACCAAGAGCCTGGCAATGGCCTGTAATGTTTTGGGGGCATCAAGGGCCTCCCTGGTCAATAACTTGCCACTGCAGTTCTCTTGTAACCATCTATGGCTTCTTGGCACAGCATTATCTATCCCCATAGGATCCTTCTGCCTAAACTCTTGAACCATCCCTACATCTAGGGGATAAAGCCTACTTGGTCAGGGTGAATGATCTTTCTGATATATTCTTGTATTCTGTTTGCCAATATTTTGTTGAGAGCATTATTCATTTCTTACACTGGGTTTTTTTATTAATTTCTCTTGTAGTTTTAGTAACAGAACACTGGACAAAAACATCTAAAGGTAGGAAGAATTTATCTTGGCTTACAGTTTGAGGGTATGGTACATCAGGACAGGGATGCCACAGTGCCAGGAGGGTGTGGTGGCTTCCCTCCTTGTATCTTCAGTCACAAAGCAGACAGGGATGAATCTCAGCTCTCATCTCCTTTTGATTCATTCCAGGGACTCACCCCATGGTGCTAGTTGCAAGCAAGGTGAGTCTCCCCATAGTCTCAATGCTCTACCGTTAACCAAGTATTAGTCCAATCCAGATAAAATAGAGTGGGGAGGTGTGGACAAAGACGAATGTAGAACAGGTGATGTTTATATCAAAAAGCCTCCACATGTAGCAGCTCTGATAAAGTTTCAGGCATTCCAAACTGTAGTAGTCCTAAAGCAAAAATCATCCATTAGGCCACAATGACACTGTGAAGAAGTTTCCAGAAGCTAGTAGCCCACAGTCATCAGGTATATTCTTGGAGAAAGCCTATCCTTGTCTCGAATCCTCTGGTTGGTACCGTGGCACACACAGCTGGGCATTATCGTTAGGCTGCATGCCTCCCTGCAGATGACATTTGAAGAGAACCTTAGTAGTCTCCCATGTTTGTCAAATGTTCTATATGTGCAGGAAATAATTATATGCCTGATTGCACTGCCACATATCTTGTGCCTTGTATTTATTTATTTAACCTAGCCACGCAATACGCTTAGACGCCTACTTGATTTTTGAGTTCTTACATTTTAGCCTAGTAGTAGATGTTAGTTCATGAACACGTCTGTTTTTCTATGACATAGTAATTATAGAAAATAAAAGTCACAGAAAAGAAACATACAATATACTATTTAAGATTGAAGACATAAGTTTTATGAAGGTGAGATTAGTTGAATAGCCAGAAAATTTGTCTTTTTAACATTAAGTACTAATCGATATTAGTGAGCTAGCATAACATGGTTAAGGACAAGGATATTTTAGCCACATGAAAATCACAGAACTAAAACAACAAAGTGAACCAAATTCAAAGCCATGGTTTAAAAATGTCAGGGCACATATATGCTGTGTTTTGTTTTATTTTGGTCAGGGAACAATGTGGAAAAGAGGACAAGAGGAATGTAAGAGCTGGATGATGGGGAAGAGTGCTGCACAATGCTGTCTTTTGGACATGACATATCCTTACATGCCTGAACTCACATCAGCTGAGGTTATCTGCACAACACATGGACAAGGTTGGACTGCTCAACATTCCGTCATGGATATGGGAGGACCTCATGAGGCCCCAGCCCTCATTGAAAAGCTATGGACAGTGGATAGCTAAAGAGAAATGGGAGTCACATTTTTAATACAGTAGCCACTGGTATGTTGCTATGTTCCAGTAAATAAGTCCCACCCATGCTCATGCAAGAAACCCTAATTAAATTCACTATGTCCCAAAGAAAATAAAAGAAAAAGAAATGAAAGTCTGGGAGAGGACTAGTTGGGGAAAAGTGGTTCAGGAGAAATGGGAATAATACACCTGAATATGATCAGAATAGAGTATTTTATATACATGAATAAAATTGTCAAAAAATAAATAAAATATATTTTAAACAGAGCATTTATGTGCTTCAGATTAAAAAGAAAATATTATGAACAGACATAAGAATTAAAATTATAGGGAAGAAAATGATAGAGAAATCTACAGGTGTGAGCAGAAATTTTAATTTTACTTTCTGCCCACAAAAATTATTTTACTTGGCTAATGGTCTAACTCAATACAGTGTTAAATGATTAATTTGTTGTTTGATTGATGAATACAAAAATAGAGGCAAAGCAGAAATAGCTGTATTAGTCCTAAAAATAATTAGTTGAGTAGTCCAAAAAAGAAATGGATAGAAATACATACAAAGTAAGCACTCAACTAGGGCAGAAAAAACATTTAAATTGCTAAAGTGCATGCATACAGGAACATTTTGCTTTCCAACTTCCAGCTGTTAATATGCAAAAATGATGAGGGCATCATAATTATCCAGAAGAAAAGATCACTGACACTATTCTGTTCATGCTAATTAACAATGGTATTAAGAAAATGATGGCTCAGTGAATATCCAGATCGGACTATCCAAGTTGCTTCTGTCCACTGGCCCATTGTGGCACAAACGGCACAGTGCTGCAGCTTTGTACTGACTTCTAATGATCTCCTATGTACTGACTTCTAATGATCTTTGTGTATGTTATCACTCTTTTTCCAAACCCATCATGATCCCTCTCCTCCATACAACCTTAATGCTTCCTCACTTTTATACTCATCTTCTCAAAAACAGGGAGATATAAATATATGCCAGGGTTGAAAATAAGTGTGGAGTCCTGAATAGATGATTGACTCTAAATTTGTTTCCATATGGTCACTTCTGCACATATTGGACGGCAGTTGGATGGCAGATCTTACTGAAAGTATTAACATGGCCTAAAACTGCCCTCCCTTGTTCCAGGGTATAGAACTATCAGGGGGGAGAGCAGTTATAAAGTAGCTCAATCTGTTTAAACTTGCATTCCTTCAGCCAAGATTTGAAAGAAGATACAGTGTTGCCATATTCAAAACGTGAAGATTGAGCTGGGGAGATTGCTAAGTGGTTAAGGTGCTTGCCTGCAAAGCCAAAGGACCCAGGTTCAATTCCCCAATACCCAACTAAACCAGATGCACAAGGTGGCACATATGTCTGGAGTTCATTTGCAGTGGCTGGAAGCCCTGGTACACCCATTCTATGTCTCTTTCCTTCTTTCTTTCTCAAATAAAATAAATTAAATTTTTTAAAGAGACAGAATTCTTATTTAAATTTATATCTTCAGTGTTTTGTCTTAAAATATGTGTTCTCTAAATTTTGTAATTAAAACATGAAATACCAATTTAATAAAACAATATGTAGTAACAGTTCTCTTGCATATTTGTTGTTACAGTAAAACACCTAATTTGAATAAAAAATAGTTATCAGTTAATGTTTGAATATGAAATTCACATGTATGTGTTGGTAGAGTGTTTGCAACTCTTTTTTTTTTTTTTTTTTTTTTTTTTAGTTTTTCGAGGTAAGGTCTCACTCTAGCTCAGGCTGACCTGGAATTCACTATGTAGTCTCAGGGTGGCCTTAAACTCATGGCGATCCTCTTACCTCTGCCTCCCAAGTGCTGGGATTAAAGGCGTGCACCACCACGCCCGGCTAATGTTTGCAACTCTTTAAGAGCTCATTTGCTCACTGAATCTTGATTGTGAAGGAAAAAACAAAATCAGATATCACTTGCAGATGAGGACCAAGAAAATATATCACAGACTTTGTACATCTATATAAAGACACAGACCAAGAACCAAAGTTCAACACCACACAAAGAAATGCCCCATAAAATGAACAAAATAAAATAAAATGTGTTTCTAAATGCTAAATAGAGAATCAGTCTTTGCACAAGGAAACAAAAGCTATTAGATGTATCCCTAGTTTAGAAAAAGTCATAGAATGTATAGACTTTCCTGTAATGTTGGAAATGTTAGTGATACTAAGATCAAAGAAATCATTAAGTTCAAAAGAGCTGCAATTGTGTAGCAATAAAGTTCATAGACACAATTTATAGTGATATAAGCTGTATAATTAACATAATGAGAAAGAAAATATGCTTAGCCCCTACTATTGTCAATTGTGCAGTGGACTATGTGTGGAGCTATAACTTGTGTTTATAGCATCTATATTATTGTAGAAACCATTTCTTCACAGTGTCACTTTGCTTTTTTTAATGAGTGAGAGGAGAGAGAGAGAGAGAGAGAGAGGAGAGAGAATGGGCATGCCAAGGCCCCTTTCCAGTCACTGCATTCAAACTGCAGACACATGTGCAACATTGTAAGCATGTATGTCCTTGTGTGTTTGTGCCACTTTGTGCATCTGGCTTACATGGGACCTGAAGATTTGAACACGAGTCCTTAAGGTTTTGTAGGCAAGCACCTTAACCACTAAGCCATCTATCTAGCCCTCTAACGTTTCTTTTAATCAACCTGCCTATGAATAAGTACTTCTTCTTCAACAGTCATGGCATAACAAATGAAAACCAAAAATTATTTTCTGGGGCTGGAGAGATGGCTTAGTGGTAAAGTGCTTGCCTGAGAAGCCCGAGGACCCCAGTTCGAGGCTCAATTCCCCAGGACCCACGTTAGCCAGATGCACAAGGGGGCGCACGCGTCTGGAGTTCATTTGCAGTGTCTGGAGGCCCTGGCACGCCCATTCTCTCTCTCTCTATCTACCTCTTTCTCTCTGTCTGTTGCTCTCAAATAAATAAACCAAAAATAATCATTTAAAAAATTATTTTCTGAGTGAATATTTATATAACTCTTCTTCCTACCATTGTGTAATAATGATTATGTTCTATTTTTTCCACCCAGTTAGGATCAGCCAACTCACCATAGTAACCTTGTTTTTTGTCTAAACTTTCAGTGGCAAGACTAGCACAAAATGTCTCAGACGATTCTTTGTAGAAATGTGTGTGTCTAAATGTAAGGGTAGGAATAACAATAACAATAATAATAATAATAATAATAATAGAGTAACACAGGATATGTAGCAACTTTCACTTCTCCATTACCATGTGTATTAAGGTGTTGTCTATGGCAATGTCATCCAAACTAGAAATATTAAAGTGAAGAACAGAGCCCTCCTCATTGGGTTATGGATTCACTGTGGGGTCATGAAGACCTCTGTCTGTCCCAGTGGGGTAGTGTGGGGACACAACTAGCTCCACAGTGACGGTGGCAGACATGGTGATTAAGCAAAACCTGTCAAAGTAAGTTTTTGTCTCTCAAAGTGCCTAGTAGCCACTTTTATTTCCTTGAAATTATCAAGATGACTTAGATATAAGAAAACAGCTCACATATATTTGCATGTATTCTGTAATCCTCTTTAAACTATATGAATTTATGCATTTGGAAAGGATAGTCCTGTTTATTCAAGTATTTTCCGAAATCACAGCTTGATGAATATTTAAGCTTTTTGGTTATAGTTTAAAATCTAAAGGCTTTGCATTCTTTATTAGCCATTTCTCAACAGATTTAGTCTCTAAAGACAATGTTATTAATTAATTTATTTATTTTAGAGAGAGAGAGAGAGAGAGAGAGAGAGAAGAAAAAATATATATAGAGAGAACTGGCTCACTATAGCCTCTAGCCACTGGAAATAAACTCCAGAAACATGTACCATCATGTGCATCTGGTTTATGTGGGTATTGGGGAATTGAAACTGGGTCCTTTGGCTTTGCAGGTGAGGATCCTAACCACTTAAGCCATCTCTCCATTCTTTTTCAAAAAGTATTTTTATTTCATTCGTTTATTTCCATCATATATATTAACAAGGGATTCAGGGGGAAAAGTATAAAGGACGACAGGAAAGAAAAAAAGAAATAAAGAAAGAAAGAAAGAGAAGAGAGAAAAGAAAGAAAGAAAGAAAGAAAGAAAGAAAGAAAGAAAGAGAGAGAGAGAGAGAGAGAGAGAAAGAAAAGTGAAATGAAGAAAGTGGAAAGGACAGGTAAATAGAAAGACAAGATAATGAGAAGGGGTGAAAGAGAATGACACAACTTCACAG
Source organism: Dipus sagitta (assembly GCA_036346955.1). Lineage (NCBI taxonomy): Eukaryota > Metazoa > Chordata > Mammalia > Rodentia > Dipodidae > Dipus > Dipus sagitta. The sequence goes on along the minus strand of CM070782.1, from coordinate 90,334,665 downwards.
AGAAATTTTATATTATGTCAATTATGTAAATCAATTTTACAGTAAGTCCAGTCTCAGTGGGTTTGTAATTTAAGTTCAGATAACTATTTACACAATGCGTTCTACTTCTTGGTTTAATCAGTGGTATTATGTAATAGCAAGAGAAAAGTCTCAGGGTGTTGAAATCAGAAACAATTTTGACTTAATGACTGTATGATTGATAAAACCTGTTTGAAACAGAAAAGTTAATTCTATTGTCAAATACAATATCAGTAAGGAGCCTTGTTCCACTTTCATGGTAGAACAATAGGAGACATGTAATTCTGCTTAAATTTGTCTCACTATACAGTTCATAATTAAATACATTGTCACAAGTGCCTTTCCTGCTTTTGCATTAGAGACTAGTGAAAGAACAATTACATCTAGATGGCATGAATTGCTATTCTTACCAAATAACTTCTGTACATCTATTATATAAATCATTATGCTTGACTTTTAATGAAAACTTAAATTAAAATATACTTGCTTGCAAAGGCTTATCAGACATATTTCAATAAGAAATCTGTGATTGTTTAACTTTTCTAAGAATGACACTGTCATGAGTCACCTGCTTACTACATGAGTTAAGCATAAACATTTTCCATATGCACCGTCTACCTGTAAGAAATTCACAGTATATTATTAATTCTTTCATGTATCATACTGTTTCTATAAATTATGGCTCCTATTGTAAAAATCAGGAACCTATATTTTCTTAAAGAATTATAGTTGTGTGCACATGTACGTATGACATTCAAATTAGCACATTTTGATGATTCTATTCTCCTAGATTGGGTTTATTACATGCAATTAAAAGCTTTTTGCCTTAGAATGTGATCTTCACAATATAAAATTAAATAATTATGCTACAATTTCCATTCAAATGGAGAATTGTATTATCAGTTTTTATTAATGTAGACATCAAAAATTTGGCAGCCCAATTATAGATTTGAGAGTGTTGAAGTATGAGTTCTTGAATAGAAAGTAGCTATCATGGGTGTGGGTCAAACAGTTGTTTTGATTTATGTGCATGGATTTATGTGCCGCTGTGCATGTGAGCTTCTGGATTTTCCTGCCTCCACCTCCTATTGCGGTAGGCACATTGGGACTAGAGATGCATGTACAACTTTGCATCTGGTTTTATGTGGGCACTGGGTAATTGAACTCAGGGAGACAGGCTTACAGGCAAGTACTTTTAACCAATGAGCCATCTCCCTGGCCCATGTATTAACTTGCATTTGGTGGATATTTATGATATCAGATTTTACATCTAACAAATTAAATACATTATACCAGTACATGACAATAAATGTTTAAAATCTTGGCTTTTTCATATACTCATTTTTTTACTAACAAGTGTTGATAATTCCTACCCATATGCTTAATATTGGAAGATACAAGAAGGTATACAATGAGAAAATATAATTTTGAATACAATATATTTAAAGTAAAAATACTGATCTGCATATGGTTTCCATGGTTTAGGGGAGCTTAAAGTAAGAAGATTTTACTTTGCTTGATTAGGAAGAAGAACACTAGTTATCAGGTGATACTTGAACTAAGTCTTCAGGTTTGCATTCGATTTTCTACATGACAATTAAGTATTAAGATGAAATGGAGAGAGGAGGGAACATTAAAATGCATAGGAATGTTTCTAGTTAGGTAGAACAATACATGGAGATAAAACAAAAATGGCAGTGGTGTATTCAGCTAACAGATAATCAAATCAAATGACTCAGGCCCTCTCATATGTTCGGTGAGAATGTAATACCATAAGGAGCCAAAGAAGCCATGTTTCTGTTACCTGCCAATCATAAAAACAAATAAAGATATTAATAAAACTGCGTATTTTGATGCAATGTCTTCTTAGTTACAGTGTTACTTCTCTATTTCATTGTCTAAAAGGTTTGTGTTCATAGCATTACTTACTTCTCAGTAGAGTGAATACTTAGGATATGAATAACTTGCCCACTTCTTTAGTTTCTGGGCTTGTGGCAGAATTTTGAATTAAGCAAATTGTATGTTATCATCTTTTGAAGAGCACAGAACAAAGGTAAAAACAAAATATTTGTGCCTAGAAGATGTAACCTTTTTTGTAATTTTATATAGTATACTGGCAATTACACATAACTGAGTTCACTTACTTCTGTGCTGTGTTCCTGGTAATTTAGGCATTACATGTGACCATTTATGTACCTGTTTATTTGTAGAATGACAGAAGTGACCCAAATCTTTATTTATTTATTTTTATTTTTTATTTTTTGCAGCAATCTATAGTAGACAGTGTCAGGTTGCTGGGATGAAATTCCAAACCATGCACAGTAGTGGAAGGAAAAGATTTATTGAAGTGTAAAGACTGAGGGCAAGTTCCATAATGGCAGAAGCTGGCCCACTTTCCCACATCCAATCAGAGAGGAACTCCATCACAATACCACTGCCACACTTCAGAAACTTGAGGCAAAGCAGATCTTCAGACTAGAATTCCAAATCCACCCCTTGCACCTTAGGGCCAGACCCTAAGATCCACCCGCAGTAATACTTCCTATAACCAGGTAGCTGTAGATCTGATCTAAGTTACATGCTTTACTAAACTCCTGAATCAACTTGGAAGCCATACATTCAAACCACCACATTATGTCCCTGGCCCCCAATAGATTCATAACCATCTCACATTGTAAATTTTATTCAGTGTAACATCAAAGGTCCCCATAATCTTTACCAACACAAGATAGTTCCAAAGTCCCAAGTCTCATCTGTGATTTAAAATTGTCTCTTAGCTCTGAGTCCTGTAAAATCAAAATAAGTTATATACTTTCCAATAGTAAAGGCACAGAGTAAACATTTCCAAGTGTTATATGGCATAATGAGAGATTAGTACAATGCAAGCTCAATAATCATCAAACATCTGCAGTTTAAGTCCAATAATATAACCAGTGACTGTCTCCAGATCTTGTAATTCTGCCCCTCCAGGTGGGCGGAGAAGCCAGGGAAAACTTCCATTCTGAGCCAACAGTACTTCATGGTAGCCCTTCCACAGTATTTGTATATCCAAAACATCTTCAGGTCTTCACACAAACCACAGACCATCTTCCAATGTCTTCTTCAGCCTCAGGGTCATCACACCCACTCTATATTCTGGCTCTTGGAACCTTGTGCACATCATGGCCCACTCAATGCAATTTTTCACATTTCTAAAACCAGCTGTGCAGGTCATAACCATGTTCTTAATTCAGAGATGTAATAAATCATAACCTTAAAGTACAGGTTCCCTTGCCAGTCAACTCTTTTCTAAAAGAGTTGGCATTTCTATCATAGTCTTTTCTCATGCATCCTTTCCATTGTTTGAATGCAAAACAGTGGGCTTTCTTCCTTAAGATTGCTAATGTGTTTGACAATAACAGCTTCAGTTAACCAAAAACAAGTATCTGTGCCAGTAAATTATAAACTTGCTTGAATTTTTCCAGCTTTAATTCTTAAATCTCTCAGTCCCATATCTTTAATCAAGTACATCAGTCAATTCGAAATGTAGCCTTGATCACATGCTCTGGGATGGGTAGTAGAATGTAGCCAGCCCTTATGCCAATAACCCAGTTCCAACAAAGCCCTCTGCAATCTTTCCTTCCCCTTAGAAAGCTCATCAGCCAAACCTCCAAATACAACTCATTCTGCACTTAGCATTTTCCAACTTGCATCAGAATAATCCAAAATACTTGGCTTACCACTCCAGAAAGTTCTTCAGTTGCAAGCAAAAAGTTTCCACTTCCTCCATCACATAAAAGAAACAAACAAACAACAACAACAAAAAAAGTACCAAAAGACCAAAGTCCACATGGCCAGATCCTTCTCAGTAACACCAACATCTGAAATTAATGTTTCGGTATTACCTTATTAATCTTGATATACAGGTAGCTGAATTTGTGAAATGAAGTCTAGATTGATATTTTATTCCCTTTATAAGGCATGCTTGTGATCATAGTCACAAAATTTGACAGTTAAACTCTGTTATTTAGATAGTTATTCTGCTAGTTATAGACAAACATGTGATTATAGATAGCCTTTCTTTCAAGATGAAAAGACTTAATATCACATACTTTAGCAAACTGACTAATTTAAAGACAGCATGTCCTATTATGACCCTTGCTATATGCCAGACAGATAGCATAGGTATGTTACTGTGAGTGTCTCGGACCATTCAATAACAAACATCTGATGTGGAAAGAATGTGTCCACATTAGAAATGCCTGATGAGGAATGTACAACTGTCACCTTTTGAAGGATAGAACTAAACACTGGGTCCAGGACTTTCTTGACAAAATAACTGTGGGTAAGTATATAAACAGCATGGAGGTATTGAAAACAGATAACCACAGACACTTAAAAACTGGACAATCCTGGAGCTTTGATTATTGCATGTTGAGATAGGAAACATTAGAGCTTCCAGACTTCATATGCTCAACTTATCCTGAACATAACCATGGCTGAAGTTCACCCTCATCTGTAGCTGTTATTTGCCTTATCTGTTAGTTGGATTCACCATGAGGCATAGACATGGCCAAGGTCTGTGTTGCAGCCTAGAAAATACAATCAGCATCTCTAGAGAAGGAACCTGGTACTCAGTTCCCACGGAATTGAGTGGCCAAGGCTTAGAAGCACCATCCTATTCCACAGGCTCATTATACAGACAACACTTGACCCGATAGTTGTCCTTCTAGTTGGTTTGAATGACAAGTGCTCAAGGTCATTATCATTCTGCAGGTGATAAATTCAGTCTTGAGGATCTTAAAGACAGACAGTCAGCCTTTACGTTCTTGTCTGCCAGTTCTTCTGGCCATGGTCTACTGATGAAATTTATACATGTATATGCATATTATTTTAGTCTGTATTTAATTCATGGTTTACAATCTGGCTTTGGCTATAGACCTTAGGCAGATCTTTGTCTGCATATCTGCACTATATATGTGTATGTGTGTGTGTGTGTCTGTGTGTGTGTGTGTGTGTGTTAAAATATGCTTATCATAATTAGATTATGATGCAATCTGATGTATTACATATGCTACATACAAAATATAAAATTTAGAAAGATTAAAATATGCAGTAACAATATAAAAAAATGTTTGTGCTATCCACACTGTATTATTTCTGTAATCCCAGCAAATGGGACACTGAGGTAGACTTGTTTTGGGTTTGGGTCTGGTCTGGACTACAACAAACAAACAAAAAAAATACTTTTTAATGAATAATGAAATAATGAATAATGAAAACCAAAAAGTACTGATTAGATAAATTTGTCTTATCAACACTAGAAAAGGAATAAACACTAGGAATATTATTAGCTGAACCTAAGATATGGTATGTGTATTCCTTGAGACTAATAAACTGTGAGATGTTACTAACTGAACCAAAGCACCACACCAAAGCAGAGACAAATGTGAACTCAGTGTAACTTCTGCTCTTTGCAGGGACACACTTATTTTCTAAGCTTTGAGACCACTGTGTATCATATATATTTAAAATAAACAAGTAACAAATTAAAAACTATTTTTATTTATTTAATTATTTGAGAAAATAAACTAGATATATAGAGAGATATAGAGAGTATGACAGTACCAGAGCTTCTTTACACTGCAAATGAGCACTAGATGCATATGCCATTTTGTGCATATGACTTCATATGTGTAATGTGGAATTGAACCCAGGCTGACAGGTTTTGCTAACAAACATATTTTACCATTGCCATCTTTCTCCAGCCCAGACCCAAGGATTTTAATACAGTCTTATTTATATTTATTCATTTTTTTAAGCAGAGAGAGGGATAGAGAGAGAAATTAGTGGGTCTGCTAGGGCCTCTAGCCACTGCAAAGAAACTCCAGATGCATGTGCAACTTCATGCATCTGGCTTTACAGGGGTAATGGGGAAGCTAACCTGGCTCATCAGACTTTGCAGGCAGGCAGGCATTAACCTATGAGTCATCTTTCCACCCTCACACCAATATTTTTAATCTCAATAACTCTGAACTTAAATTTTTCTTTTCAATTTTTTTGAAAGAAATGCCTTATCTTTGGCTATCATTGCTGTTTTTGTTCATGTGGGTTACTAGCAAAGTACAACTTAAACACAGAATATGAATCAATATGAAAATTGGGTGAGTATAATAATTTTTAATTATTTTTCAATATTTATTTTTAATACAAAAATACCCAAAGGGAGGAAAGATTAGTAAAAAAAGTGAATAGCAATCAAATTTTGGAATTCAAAATCAGATGAAAATATGTTTTAACCAGAAAAAAACAGATTTTACATTTTCATTTAGAACAGCTCATTACTTGTCCTTCTCTACCTGATGTTTATGTTATTAGAGATTTGATATAGCTAAAATATGATAGGCTTACAATCTAAGAGTAACGTTCAAATTTTACATTGTGTGTTTGATGCATATGGTTATGTATGAAGCAAAATATGTCACCTGCGCATGAAAATCAGAGGACAATCATGGGTCTTGGTCTTTACTGTCTGAGGCAGCCTTTCTCTTGATTGCTGTGGCAGTGTGAACTCCTGACCAGCTGGCCTATGAGGTTTGAGATTCTCCTGAATCTGTGTCCATTACATTAGGTGCATTGGGATTACAGCTCCCTACACTACTTGCATCTGGCTCTGTGGGGGTTACGGGGACTCAAACTCCAGTTATCGGGCTGGTACAGCAAGGGCCTTTAACAATAATGCCATGTTTGGCCCTAGATAAGTTTTTGGTTTGTTTTCATTCTGCAGAATTTGAGATTGAACTCAGGGTCTCATGCATGCTGAGATCTATCTCCGACTCTCAACAATGTGTTTTATAGTCTTCATTATTTGTGAAAAGATTTACCATCATTAAAAATAAATGTGTTATACCTCAGATCTTTCACTAGATTTCTTCAATTTAAAATAGAAAAACACCATTTTAATTATTTACTAACCTTTAGTTTTTCAGTCTTCTATAATAATAAAGGAGATAAATACATTTTGATCATAGGGACTTTAGGTCTGCATATAGGAAAACTTGTCATTGTAGTGTTCCCCATGAAATCGTGTGTTTTTAATATTTGGTCCTAGCTAATAGCAATTTGAGAGATGGAGCCTTACTAGAATAGGTGTGTTGTTGGGGTACAGACTTAGATATTACAGCTAGCTCCCACTTGCCAGAACTCAACTCACTGTCTTGCTGATCTTTGCTACCTCTGTGGCAAGAAGGTGATATCCAACTCCTGCTGCAGGCTTTAAGTAACTCAATGGTAATGACTTTGACCCTCCACTCCCCCCTCAACATGGAGACAGACAGGTCTGCTCTGTGGGAAAAGAAAGTGCAAGTCACAGTTGTCTATGCATTTCATACCTAGAGCATTTCATAATTAGTGAAAGGAAATCTGTAAAAATTCAAGACTATTGGTATCAAGAAATATATTTGATGGGCTGGAGAGATGGCTTAGCGGTTAAGCATTTGCCTGTGAAGCTTAAGAGCCCTGGTTCGAGCCTCTATTCCCCAGGACCCATGTTAGCCAGATGCACAAGGGGGAGCACGCATCTGGAGTTCGTTTGCAGTGGCTGGAGGCCCTGGTGCGCCCATTCTCTCTTACTCTCTGCCTCTTTCTCTCTTTGTTGCTCTCAAATAAATAAATAAGAATAAACAATATAAAAAAGAAATATATGTGATAAAAAGTTAGGAAATCATAGCACAAAACCAGAAAATTAACTATCAAAATATTGTTTATCAATATTTTTCCCCTAGGAGTGCAGGCTTGCACCAGCAAAAAGAAAAGTAGCGTTGCCAACAACCCACTATGAGTTAGAGCAGTGTTTAAGGTAATACTCAAAGAGATAGCTAGGGACACAAATATTTTTGTGCAAACTATCTCACTAAGATCCTTCCTTGGACATGATTATTTTGATGGGATTCCATTGAGATATGAGAATTCTCAAACCATGTAATTTGAAGACATGGCTATGGTAGATTGTTGGAGAATATGTAACTGCCAAGTACCTGGTATAAGGACCAGGATGAGGTTCATATTAATACTGTGTGGGGTAACAGAAAAAAAATGATAATTTTGCTCAATTAATAGTAAAGTCTAATGTTCATATTATAAGAATAAACTCTGGGCATTAAGGCATAGAGAGGGAGAGTCATAATCTTGCTTTGCACAGGTTATTTGCCAAGCATTTCAGTTGTTGCTGAAAATGGGTAAACCAGGCTTGACAAGAACAGATGTTGTTGTTAGGTTCTGAGTGGCTTGTGGCATTTCTACATAGAGCTCTTCTGTCTCAAGCTTGCTCCCGGGATATACGTATGTTTGCAAGAATCTATTTGGTCAATGCTCGTGCAATTGCATACTAATTTCCGACTTAGTAATATACGATTCATTAACTCATCCCTACCTTTTTCTATCTCAGTAAAAAGAAAGATAGCATTTGGTCTACATTCCATCATTGATCTTTTAGTTTACAAAAGAACTCTTATATAATGAAATATTACTTACAGGAATCAAATGCAAAACATTTTTGATGATTTATATATGGCAGGGATACTTCCGTTGTTTGAAGAACAGTTAATAAAGTACAAAGATGCATTACTTCAAATCAGGTTTTGCCATTAATAACTTTCAAGGTCAAAATATAAAGGGAAATTGAATTATTAGCTGTCTTGAAAAGAATATTCCAGAAATTATTTTGCATTTATGTTAGTGAACTTTTTAGATGCGTTTCAGTGCGCTTGTGTTTGGGTGTGTGTATATGTGTATGCACCTGTGCACATGGAGGTGAAAGGTCAGCCTCTAGTGTCACCCTGGGAAACATTGCCCACCAATTATTATTTCCTTTTTTTTAATGAGAAACCATCTCTTATTAGCAGGAAGTTTACCAATTATCTACCATCTAGAAGGCTGGCTAGTAAACCTTTGGGATCTTCCTGTGTTCACTTCCCCAGTGCAAGGAATTGCAGGCTCATGTCACCATGCCTAGTAATTTTATGTGAGTACTGGTGATTGGACTCAGATCTTTATGCATGACTGGAAAAATTCACTCTTTCCCAGGTCTTCTGCTAATGATTTATTAAAAATGTTATTTATTTATTTATTTATTTATTTGAGGAAGAGGCAGAGAGAGAGATGGTAGGAGGAGGGAGAGAGAAAAAGGGAGAGAAAGAGGCAGGGGAAGGAGGAAGAGAGGAAAAGAGAGGGAGAAAGAGAGAGGAAGGGGATGGAGGAAGAATGGGAATCCCAGGGCCTCCTGCCACTGCACACAAACTCCAGAAACGTGAGCCACTTTGTGTGGCTGGTTTTATGTGGGTACTGGGGAATCAAACCTGTAAAAACAGGCTTTGCAAGCAAGCAATTTCAACTACTGAGCCATCTTCCAAGTTTCCTTTGATTTTATTGTTGAAACACAGAAGAAGAGGTAACACACTCTGCTGATACTATTAAAGAAGAGCATAATATGTGTGGATAACACTGGCTTCTACACACAAATGTTCATTACGTGCAAGCACTAAAAACTAGTTTGGGACTGGAGACGTACCTCAGTGTCAAAGTATTTGCTTCTCGTGTGCTATGTCCAGGTATTAATTCTCAAAACCAGAAAAATAAAAAGAAAGAACAAAAATACAAAAATGAGTGTTTTCATATGATAGAGTGTTATTAATGTTTAAAATCATAAAAAAACACCAGTTTGATCATTCTAAATATCCTCCTCCATTTTCAGAGCACTCTTGTAAACCAGAGAAAGGTAGAATACTTCAGAGATTTTTACCACTTTTTACCTGCTATTCCTATTTTTCCCCTCTATTTTCTAGAATTAAAAAAAATAATTTCAAATTAGGTCCTAGAATACTCTGTTGGATTGTGGATTTCATACAAATCAATTTTTTTTTTTTTGTTTTTGTTGTTGTTCCTTACAGTTCACTTTCATTTTGAAGTCAACTCTATGCACCATCAGGGATTTAAAGGTTTCACTTATGAATATTTACCTTAAACCATTATAAAATATTTTGTTTACCTCATTTCTCCCCAAATAACTTACTTTTATCTCATTATTATCAAAAGTTCTCTATGTCATGCAGTTTTATTTAAGGAAACAAGTAGACCTGGAAGAAATAAGTCTCAAGGGACCTGTAAATTTCAAATTAACTTTCTTTGCTTCAAGAAAACATTCACCTTACATGAAGAACTTAGTTATCTTAAATACTTGAATCTGGCTAGATCAGGAAATATTCATAAAATTTCATCTACTTCTATTGTGTACAAAAAGTTCAAGCCTACTTTGTCCACCAACTACTACATTTGAAATCCACATTGTTTTAAATACACAACCATTAAGTCCACATTGTATCATCATACATTATTAGTGTCAGTTTATGGGGGACCTCTTGAGTACTGAGATTTCTAAGCATTTGTCATCTTCTTTCACTAAATACAATCATATTGCACACACTTCAGATAGGTAACTTTATTATCTGATCTTCTTGGGTAACTGTCAGTATTAAAAACAATGTGGATTTTTTTTTTTTTCTGTTGTCTGTCTTCCTTTGAAGCATCAAATAGGATAATGATATTTTTGGCACTTAAGCTATTTACTTACTGTGACTTAACGAGCCGGTATAAAGTGAGCTGTACTCCCACTGTGAATTTCATACAACTATTACTAGAACTTCTTTTCAGAAGGATTTATCTACCAATCAATATCTTTCTTATTGTGCCATTTCCAGAAGTACTAAAGAGACTTCCCTTGTGAAGCAGGGTTTACTGGTTCACTTTCTCTAAGAGATCCACATTGTGTGGCAAGAATTCTCACTGGTGGAGCTCGTCATTTTCTGATAGGCTGTGGTCATCATTATTTCAGAAGGTTCCCAAGGAAATCTAAATCCTCTCAGTTGCATCCTTATGTAAGAAGCAGAGTGTTCTAGAAATTTAAAACTACACTTGAAAGGCATCTTCTTGCTGAAAAAAAAAAATGCCATGACATGAAGTATTAGGTTTGTAACTACTGATTATGAAAGATTATTTTACATTACAATCCCATTGTGATACAAATACTATTTCATTACTATAAATGAGACGATATTCAGAGTTATTTCTCTTCCATTTCTTAAGTTTTAAATTGGTGCACTGACTTGAAATACGGAGCAGGGAATTCGAGAGAGAGAGAGAGAGAAATAACATTCCTTCTGAATAACAGCACTTTGTGATACATATATCTTGCGGATGATTTAAGGGTTACAGACCTGCTGTGACCTTTCTCTGATTGCAAACAGACTAAATAGAGGTGATTAGTCAAGACTAAAAACACTGAGTTATTTTCTCTCATGAGGGTCTTTGCAAAGCCTCTCCCTGAGCCCGCCCACCTTATTCATTTGCAAATCGCTGTGCCCAAACACGTGTCTTCTCTGCCCCAGCCTCAAACCTGGAGCCCTGCAGCGCCATCAGCTGCAATATCTCTTTAGTTGAGGGACGTCTCCTATTAATCAGAACCGCGGAGTGCAAGCCAATCAGATACTTCCTCTGGCTTCAGATCCGTGCCTGTCTGAGTTAAAAGTGATGCTGAGGAGAGAGGCTCAGCTATATGCCTGAGGATTCAGCGATGAGGACACTATAAAAAGAGGAGGCAGAGGGAGACCAGAGCAACGGAATTATCAGTGCAGAGCAAGACTAAATCCAGTCCATCACTAAACAAGGTAAGCGCTATTTATTTTTTGTGAAAGCATATGCTATTCAGTTTTGCTTTCTTATGCTGAAGAAAGATGAATATTGCTTTTCTCCTACTTGCTATATTTTCCTCCGTTTCTCTCTCTCAATATTTGGAAGCATGTAGAAATGCATATCATATTATTTGGGAATGAGATATGTAGTTCTTATTTTACTTTCAATAAACCCTGATACTCACAAGCTCTTTTTACAGACTTCAAAATTCCATGTGGAATGTTATTATAAAAATAAAACACAACTTCAAATCTTTTTAGATTTTTTTCCTAGTGGCTTTGAATGCCTCACATATTAATGGGTTCATTTACATTTATTTGAAATGGATTTCTGGTTTTCTCATAACTTTTAAGTAATTTGATTCAGGACAAGAAACCATATAGGCATTTTTATTAATAATTTAACAAGAAGTAATGTTTCTGTTGTAAATGTAAAAAATGCAATAACATAAGTAGTAAATATGTCACATATTTTGATTCATGTATTATGTTATGAATAAAACTATATTTTTATCTGATGAGTGAGTTTCCATCCAATATTTGTGGTTCTCACAGAAGCATTCTGAATGCATATATGCCTGTTGACTGGGATAAGTAAATGCACCTTAGTGTAAAGCAGATTTGATGAAAAGCATCTGCTAAAAGCAAAACGGGCATTTGTAAAGTTCACTTTTCCATTGTACAATCAATGTCACCATCTTCATCAAATAATTCTTGTAAGTAGAATAATAATGGTCTTACAAGAAGGGATTTTTATCTTGCCTATTATATTTCTACAATCATGTAGTATATATGGGCACTGTTAACAGGGTGAAGTTCTCAGAAACTGTTTCACATAACAAAGACATAATCAATGGAGAGTTATCAGCTCCTGGAAACAAATTTACATTGATCAGTCTGGTCAACTGTTTGGACAAAGGGGGAGTGAATTTCAGATGTAAGAAGAGAAGAAATGGTCTTTTCTGGAGATTTATGTTGTACTTGCTGCTTTGTTGTACATATAGGAGAATCCTTAACCTTTTTCTCTCAAACAATCCCAAACTAGCAGCATGCATAATCATTAAATCTGTCTCATCAAGAAAAAAAAATAATAAAGCTAAGTTTTGTGAGGTAGGAAGGAACAATCAATCACTTGGCTACCTTTAGCTGTACCTATGAAATCAAGAGTTGTCCATCCTCAATGTTCTTAAGTTGATAAAAATAATATCCTACATTCAATCAAGGATGAGTGGTATTTTCGGATTTAGCACTGACTCATTACGTAGGCAATGCTATGTCAAGTGTGGAACACATTTGTGTAACCATGAAAGTAGTTAATGCTGGCTTGAACAGATCATTGGTTCAATAAAGCAAATGAGATACTAGGCTATGGCAACACACACATCACCAAAGAACTTAGGTGGTATGTGAAAAGTGTGTATGCATTTTTTCTGTCACCAATTATATCATGGGTTCAATTAAAGTTTTCTCAAATGAAGAGTACATTAATAATTGTATGCATTTACTAGAACTATGCTGACATGCTGAAATACTTTCATACCAATACTTATATATTTCAATTATGAGAAAATTTAAAATGCAATTCATGTAAGCAAATCTAACACTAGCAAGAATCAGTGGAGAAATACTTCAGAGAAAGCAAGTGGTGATATCAATTTAAAAGTAATTCATTTAATTAATTTCAAGTTAGATTTTATAAATTAACAAAGCAAAAAGTACATAGGACAATACTATTTTATAAACTGGTGAATATAGATCTCATATACCATATGGTTAGAAATAGTTTATATAATTGTGCCACCACTATGATATATTTTGCATAATAGAAATAAAAAATGTAAAGTGCATTGCCTATGTGTATCCACATAATGTTGATAATTGATCATAAAATTTTGCCTTTAAATTATATTATATTGCTTGACTTGATAATTTTTTTTGTGGATCAGAAGCTCTTTTGAATGTCCCTTTGCAAACAAGGGGTTTCAGATTTTAAATTTCCTATGTTCCTCTGGACCCAAAGCTGTTTCATTCCAATAACCCTTTAGTGCCATATTGACCAAGTTAAATTATATTATGGAAAATTTCCCCTGTATGTTAAACTTTCTTTTGGCAGGAGTAGTAACGTGAGACACATACTCCATTCTCACCATATTTCTGACATATATGAGGGGAACTTACTGTGATGCTTTGGCAAATGCTTGAGATTATGTAACACAAGCTATGTGAGTAATGTGGTGAAAGTTATGAGATATAATAACTTGATGTGAAAGTTTATTTCAAGAACACATGAGTGTGTCATAAACAAATGTTGGATACACCTTATATTCTATGGAAGGGAGCAGCCTAATTGGGTCACTACTGAGCATGAATGTAGATGGTTCAATGCAATTTATCATAATTTGCTTTGTTTTAAGATTCATTTTTTTTATTAAATGCATATTTATCCATAATGTGGAATTAAATAGAAAGTATGATAATTTTAAAAGTATGCTATATTTTACATATATTTACTTTGAGTTTAAGAGTATATATATATATATATATATATATATATATATATATACATTTATATATTTGCATATATTTCAACACAAATATTAACTGGAGAATAAGTTTAGTTGATAGTATTTGAAACAAAACAATATTTTGCTTCTTGGGAATTTTGTCTTAAATGATTTCCTTAAAGTTAAGTTTTCCTGGATAAAAACTAAGTATGGACACAACTAAGGAATACAAATATAAAATTATTTTTCTTGTTTTTTATTTAAATTTAAGTGATTCTAAATTTATACTTAAGACCATTTTTAATACCAGAAAATTCTCCTAAATATAACAATTTCTTCCTATTTCACATATTTGTTTTCAGATATGCGTTATCTTTTAAATACAGCTAAACTAAAGTAATGTCTATGATATTATCTTATTTAGGATCTTATATATAATTATAGAAGTGAAGATCTAGAAATGAGGTTTTAGATGCCTCTAATTCCAATTTTACACATGAAAATCTAAGGTTAGGAAAATCTAATTACATATGAAAAAGTTGCAATGTTATGCATAAGTTCATCATATTAATCCTGAAAACTCAATTAGGAATATAGATATAGTCAGACATAATGGATGGATAAATGATTATTCAATAGATATATGCTAGATAGGTATTGGTAGATAAATGATAGATTGAATAGATTTTTATTAATCAATAATCAATGATAGCTAATAGATGATAGATAAATAGTGATAGATGACAGATACATGATAGGTGATAGGTAGGAACAAAAGAGATGAATATATGATAGACAAAATGGAATGAGTTCTTGATTGCTTTAAATGTCTTGACAAACTTGCTTCTAAGTGTAACTTTAATTTCTCTTCCTGGAACCACCATTGCCCTCATCATTAACATCTACTGAGGGGTGAACAATGAGGAGAGCATCTTTGTGGAACATTGAAACATCCCCATTGTAGTCCTAACACGTTAATGTACTTATCCTTAAATTTAGCACTCTTAGAGATAGCCTAGAGCTATGCTGTATTACAAATGCAAAGTGCAGGAATGCATGCAGACTTTAGAGTATGCCCAAGAGATTTTATGTGAGTACTACCATGAAATACTTCCCTAAATATGGAAGTCATGATAATGGGTTACAAGGGAAATGGAAATTCCGTGAAGCTTCATTGTTGTCAGTAACTACTGTAGTTCCTTGATTTTGTTTTGTTTTGTTTTGTTTTTTAAGGTAAGGTTTCACTGTGGCCCAGGCTGACCTGAAACTCACCCTGCACTTCCAGGCTATCGCAGAACTCACAGAGATCTTCCTACCTCTGTTTCCCAAGTGCTAGGATCAAATGACCATGTGGCCATACCAGGCTTGTGTTCCTTGTTATACTTTACTTGTAATACAAGATGCAAGAGGGAAAAAAGAGCTAAATATTTAAGTGATTTTCAAAATTTAGCTTTGCCTATCTTATTACTTTGACAAATTATAAATCAATCACAATAGAAATGAGTGCTTTCACAATTTTTATTAGGCTTGATGAGCAAGATAATTCTTGGTCTTTTAAATTATAAAATATGATTATCTTATAAATATGGATTAAAACACCTGTAGCCTATACCATTTTGAGAATGGAGTTCCTACATGTGAAAAATATAGATGACTTCATATTAGTTTTTTTATCCCAACATTTATTTCATCGTTTGATGGACATACTATCAGTTATTACTTGAAATTTGAGTTCAAAGACTAACTATGTTCCTAGGTACACTGAAAAGAGATATATGTGACAGAACTTATATGGAAATATACAGCTCCTATCACATTGTATATATCATTACCAGAATGTTCCATGAATAATAGAACATTGCCTTATATTATTTAAAGCAGGATCTTGGAATACACTTACTAAACAAAAAAAAAAAATGCTCGTAGGAAACAGTGGAGCCAAGGTGATAACCAACATATGGTGATATGTAGTCAAGGCATATAACAACAAAAAATTATGTCGTGGGTCAAGGACATGACATGACATATATAGTGCTGACTGAATCATCAGTCCTAAGATTTCTCTCAGACAGGTTTTCCTAAACTCCTTTAGCAGATATATGCCTTTCTATAGAAGCACTTCACTGTAATAAGTTAAGGTACGTGCCATTAATAATTTCCCAACTATTCATAAGCATGTGATAAAATACTACATAATATTTAAAACTTATAGTAAAATAAAGTCTATTTTAACTTTTGTATTGCTGAATGCATTGAAGATGCAGTACAGTTCAAATTACATATAAAATACTGATCTTTTCTCAAGCAACTTATCTGCATTTATATGTGTCTCCATCTAAATTTTGTACATATTATCTTTTTTGTTTTCAAGGTAGGGTTTCACCCTAGTCTAGGCTGACCTGGAATTTACGATGTAGTCTCAGGTTGGCCTTGAACTCATGGCGATCCTCCTACTTCTGCATCGCAAGTGCTGGGATTAAAGGCATGCGCCACCATGCCTGGCTGTACATCATATCTTTATTAATATCTTCATGTGTTTGCCCAAGATAGTTTAAAAGTAGAAGAGGAAAAAAAAACAATTATTTGCATATGTACTTTAACTATGATATTAATTATTACAAGGATATAATTTCACCACTAACATTCTTTTTCAGGTACTTATAGATACTATATCTTGAAGAATGAAATCAGTAGCATGAGAGCTTCTTTCAATTTAAGAAAAAGTTAAACTGATTTATGTTTTATGAGCTAGGGTAGATTTAGGTAGTTTTGTGAAAAGAGTGAATTAAACTCTTTGAAAAGCTATACCTGGAAATAATTACTTCCACTTAATTCCACAATTCTTGAGTATCTTACAAAATATAATCTTTTGCCCACACAAATGGTGGGAGGAAATAGTATTATATAAAGTAGGAATTATAATGCAGCCACACACCCTATTCAGATACTATTAGCTATTTAGCAGAATAAAACTATAAGTTTACAGGTTTCAGTATAAAGCCAACATATTACATTGTGAATTTCAAATTAATTTACGTGCCCACTTTCTCTGAGTGTCTTCTCAACAAATGCTTGAAAGTTCTTTAAATTAATAGAGTAAAATGACAATTTTATTAAGTGCAGAATTATTTTATGTATAAAAATATGTCATTAAGCTTAAATAGTATTGAATTACACCTAGTCACATATACATAATTACTAATAAAACAACCAAAGGAATAAAAGCACTTGTATTATTGCTACTTATTCTAGATTAATGTTACAACTTAGTATACTTTAAAGAAATTATACATGATGTGTGAGCCTGGATTCAAATAGGACTAACTCTTTGAGGCACTTTAACAGGTTTCTGCCTCCCCCAAATATGCCTGTTTATCTTGAAATTGTGGCATATACAACCTTTTCCACTTATTTTTTTATTCATCATTCTTTTCTTTATCTTCTTCCCTCCATCCCTTTCTCCTTCTCTCCCTCCCTCTCTTTCTTTCTCTTATCTGTGGTAGTTATCAAACTTAGGGCCTTCCATGGTAGACAGAAGTCTGCCATGGAGACATACCCCAGCCCTGAGTTGCTTTGTGTTTTAAAGTCAGCTTTTATCTTTTTAATATCAGTACAATGTGTGAGATTCAGGTTGTATTTGTAACAGTTTCTGCCCATTCAGAATTAAGTAGCTCACTTTTTTAATGTGTGTATTCATGTTTCCCTGGAGAGTTCCTCTGTTCTTTGTTTTATTTACAACACAGCTCCGTGATGCCCTTATAGACAAAAGATGATCAATAGCCTTATTATTCTTCCAATAAGCATATTTTGGAAATGATTAAGATGTCTTTACAAACCAGGCATGGTGGCATACGCCTTTAATCCCAGCACTTGGGAGGCAGAGGTAGAAGGATCACCATGAGTTCGAGGCCACCCTGAGACTATATAGTCAATTCCAGATCAGCCTGGCTAGAGTGATGTGCTACCTTGAAAAATCAAACAAACAAACAAACAAACAAATAAATAAATAAATAAATACGTTTTTACAATACTAGTAGAAATTTATCATTGTAATTGTAGAGTGACATCAATTTTTCTCTATTTCTCTATATATTCATGAAAAGGATTTTTAAGCAATTTGTACCTATGTCTATAATTTTTTCTATCTATAGAATATATAAACATATATAAATCATCAGTAATATATATTTTATTAAACTTTCAGTTGCTTCTTAATTGTCCACATATAAAGTTTTTAGGCTTTGTCTCTTTAGTTAAATATTATTTTTGTTGTGGTAATATATTTCATAAGGACTATGATCTTTAATTATATTCATTATGAGAAGAATTCAAAAGTACACAAAGTAAGTTTAAAACCAACTCTAACATAATGGATGGAAAATACAAGGTCACCAGTCATTTTATGCAGTATAAGTTTTAATATTTTCTCAATAAATGTATAGAAATAAAGTAGAGCAAATGTCATATCATTACACATGCTGCCCTGGGAAATGAACTGTTACAAGTGATTTGTCTTGTTATTTTTGACCCCTGGTACTATTCTTCCTGCATCCTTCTTGCAGCTGCTTTGTTTCATTCCCTTTAGCATCCTTCCCACCACTTTCCTCTTCCACTTCAAAACCCAGTGCATTAACTTTGAGTGCCTATCCTTTTAAGCTTGGCTTTCATTCTGGGAGCAGAATCAATGTGTAACAGGAAAAGCTGCTTCCACCATGAGAACTTCTTAGATGCCGGGAACTAATAACGTTTTGTCAATATGCTTCACAACCATTTGAGAAATCTCCTGTCGCACTCCCGTTCCCTACTTTCACTGTCTCGCTGATTGGAAACGTATGGTTAAGGAGCTGGGTGTTAATCGAAGTTGAATTCTTTTTTTTTTATTTCAAAGTTGAATTCTTTAGGGAGAACGTGCTCAACAAGGAAAACCGCTTCCTCTGATAAGATGCACAAACACTGGTATGCAGCCATGTGCCATCTGCAGCTACAGAAGCAGTTTTCATGACTTTAAAGCAAAACTAGGGACTTGAGCATCTACGGCTATCCTTGTGCAGGAACTGCTATTAAAGGAGGTAGATTGCGGGAGGTTAATGTCAACTTGTTTTCACCCTAGCGGATTGGTTGAGGAGCAGCATAGTCTACACATCCAAATTTTCACGTTTGGGAAATCCTGATTCATGGTCCAGGTCTGGGTCTCAGAGCTGTCTGTGGGTGCGGGTGGAAGCAGACACCACCCACGCGAGACATACTCAATTTATGCAGATGTGCGAGTCCCCCAGGAGACTGAGGAGCAGCGGTTCATCTTCCTGTCCTTGTCGAAAGGACCTTTACACTGTTCATAATAATTTGTGAATTACTGATTGATTAAAGAACGTTTCAAGATGTGAAGGCAGCCCTTTTGATTTTCTGCAGTCCTCAAATCCTTGTGTGTTGAAGCTGCACCTGCTGTGCTGGGGTGACGGTCTTCGGATAGAGACGCTGTGGGCTCCAGACAACTTCACTTCTCAGACATTCACCTTAGCAGGACGGCAGTGTTTTTCTCTGTGCTTCCCCTTCACACACGTGGTCAGTTCCTCCACTCCACACATAGTTGTGCGTATGCTTATGAACTAATCCAATAGCATTAAATTCACTGCAGAGTATTCCCAAGGTATATCTCCTGTTCATTTTCAAGTGACTTCTTTTACACTTAGTGGCACTTTATAGCTCCCTCTATCACTGGAATAACTTTTTATGGTATTTTCTCATTTAATATTATCTCTAAAATTAAAATCAGTGATCTGAACTTCAAATACAACAAGAGCACTAGACTTTTGAAAAAGCTACTTTTCAAAACGGTTGAAAACCATATTTTCCTTTTACATACTGTTTACACACACATACACACACACAAAGGTATTTAGAATAAAAGCTTTTTGATTATAAACACCTTTTATAGGACAGATGCTTCAAGTTCCAAGAAATATAACCTTGGTCATAACTTACTTTAAGTTCCTGCCATCTAATACTTTGACCACATTTCTGTTTCTTAAAATTAACACATTCTCACCATATTGTTTTCATTACACATTATGCATTCATGTGGTCAGTCATTCCATTAACCACTCATTTAAGACAGTGAAAATCTGTGAATTAATGTCCAATGCAAATAATCATTTCACTACTTGCCCTTAGTAGCATTAATAGCAGCCACAAATAAGTCAGCATTCTTCTATGTTGTGTCCAAAACTTTGGCAACCTGTGTCTGTGTATATTTGATTTTTTTTTTCTATTTAGTACTCAAAATTTTATCTATATGCCAGTAATGAGAGATATAACAGATTTTGTTAAGAAATATTAGAGGCAATGAATAACCTCAGAGTTTATTTTCAAAATAGGTCCCATCCAATTCCAGAAAAACTGAACTCCAAATATATGCTCCACCTTGTGCATCTGGATTATGTGGGTACTGGTGAATTGAACTTGTGTCCTTAGGCTTCAGAAGCAAGTGACTTAATTGCTAAACAGCTCTTCAGCCCTAAACTGAGGGTTTTAATATTATTATTATTATCATCATCATCATCATCATCATCATCATCATTATTATTTATGTATGTATTTATTTATTGTTTTGAGACAGGGCAAGAGAGACAGAGAGAGACAGACACAGTGAAAGGGAAAATTGGTGCACTGGGCCTCAGCTACAGCAATCGAACTCCAGAGGCTTTTGCCACCTAGTGGGCATGTGCAACCTTGTGCTTGCCTCACCTTTTGCATCTGGCTAATGAGGGATCTGGAGAGTTGAGCATGGGTCCCTAGGTTTCTCAAGCAAGCACCTTAACTGTTAAGCCATCTCTCCGACCCTAAACTAAGTTTTTAATGGTGATTTGTTTGTGTATTTTTTAATAATTAACTTAAATGTCACATTTATGGTTAATAGTATTGATTTGGTGATTTATCCATAATTTTAATGCTTTTTTATTAGTGATATGTGAGATGGTTAAGTTATGGTTATTAAGTGAATTCATTCTTTAATCAAGGAATAGCACCAAATACTTACTCAGCCTTACTTTGCATGACACATTTTTTGTGTGTTGAAGTAACAGTAATCAATGTTGTATTATAATATGTCTATTATTTCAAGTATTTTCTATAAGAGGACATAATTAGAAACTACATTAAATAAACAACAAATCTCACTTGGATTCAGTGGAATTAGACTGATGGATCGTGGTAGTAGGAAGTGGTAAATTTTCGTGAAGTCTCAGAGAAATGCCTTTTATAGAGTGACATCGGATTTAAGTCTAAATGGTGAGAAGAATACATGACCAACAAAATTTGAGATATAAAAAGTGGCAGATGTCAAATATATGGGAGGTCAACAAAACTCACTTATTTTAGAAAATATCTAAGTTAATTTCCCTCAATATTTGTTTCTACAATACTGACAAAATTAGTAATATTATTTTGATATGATACTTTCCATTTTAAATAAAATAGATTATTATAGTTTTATTCCTTCCAAATAAGTGGCTTTGATAAAACTTCATCCTTCTGTGATTACAATGTTAGAGAATTTTTGATATGACTGCTCAAAAAGATGGGATATGGAATTATTAGCTAAGGATATTCTAAAGTTCTTTATTATTTTCTGGCCATATTTAAAGACTTATTCAAACGATAGCAGAGACAGATAGTATGAGGGCATGTGTGTCTGTATAGTTCTGTTTTATATTGTATCTTTATAATGATAAGGTTTCTTACATCTTGCAACTCTCTCAAAAAGAATTCAATAGAAGAGTTGACCCTGTATACTTTGAATGCTGGAGGAAGCTATAACTTTATTCAAGGCATGAATGAATATAGGATCTGTTGTTCTAGGATTCTTTCAAATATCACCAATTACTGATTCTTCTCCAGGTTTTGTGTTTTTTTTAAATATTATCTTGATGGTAACTTTATTATTTGTTTCAGTTTTCATAAGTAGGATCCTAATTACATAACTATAGATCATTTGTGTTTCCAAGTTTCTGCTTTCTTAAACTTTTCTTCCCTATTATAATTTATGATATCATGTTCATTTTTAATTTTTATGTTAAATTTGTCTTTCCTTTTAGTAACTTTTGCTTTTGATAATCTCCAGTGGAGTTTGCTGAGATAATTGCACTAACAAAACACAGACTTCTTTGTTCTGTATTAATGCCCCATTATCTTTTTGCACCACCACCTTTCTGACAATATCTGGACCAGAAAAATTAATTCGCAATGAGCTGACTTTAACATGGACCTTTGAGTTCTAGAAGAAACTGGCTGGATATCCTTTAACATCAGTGAGCAGTGCATATGGAAATGCCAACAGATGCTGTATGTGGTGTTTATCATTATAATAACAGTATTTTTCCCCAGGGTTTTATGTAAAAGATTTCCTTATCTCATTCTAAAATAATACTACACATTTTGAGTGAAATGTTATTAAATAGTAATTTAAGATGATGCTTAAATCGAGCTTTTTTAAGGTTTATTATTCGGGCTAGGAAAATGGTCTAGAGGGTAAGAACAGTTGCTGGGCAAGCATGAAGATTTGAGTTTGATCCCTAGCATTAAAAGAAAAAACAGTTGGGAAGGGCCACTCATGCTTGTACCTTAGCAATGAGGGATGTAGAGACAGGAGGATGCTAAGTATCATGATCCATCCGTCTTACTGGAAAATGGAGAGCTCCAGGTTCAGAAAAGAAGTAGGGCAGCACAGTGCTAACTTCTGGCTTTCACACACACACACACACACACACACACACACAGGTGCACATACCACACACTTGCACAAACAAACAAAAAAAATAATATTATCACCTCATTCAAAATAGAGCAGTTAAAATATTATGATGGATTTGGGTAATTGTGCCTTGAAAAATTATTTCACAAGTAACTGGTAACTTATTTTCTGTCAAAGCATTTTATACACTGTATTGGAGATGAGAGGATATTTACAGCATTGGTTTGATATAAAATTTATAGCGCCTAATTTACCACATCACTTTTCAAGTCAGATCCATTTGCTGTTGCTTGGAGGTATGTGGAGTGAACAGCACAAGAATGCTTAAGTTTTTACTGTGGAGGGAAAGAGCCAGAGCTCTGTGTACGCAATGCTCACCGAACCTCTTCATTCCTTGGTGACTGAGTTTACCAGTCTCTGGCTTCACCTCTTCATTTAAGAAATGTTGGGGATTCTAGATGTTGTTTAAGGAATGTTTAGTTGAAAAGCTATTTCAGTGTTTGAAATTCTTATTCTAACCTTCAACTTATTTTGCAATAAGTTTGCAACTTCAAGGAAATATTTAAAAAATTAAAAAGTGAAATAGCTTGAAGTATTTGGAACTATCTGAATGCCTAATTTGCCCAACCCTCAACAACTTGCCCTTTTATTATTGTTTTATTTGTTGTTGTTGTTGTTTTTCATAAAATGGTTGTGCACATAGGCTCCCCTCTTCCCTATTCTGTTGAGGGTCTTTGGTGGGGTTATTGGTACTCATTGTGGGCACCAAGAGACCTCAGTCAGTCTCTGCAGGGATAGGGGAAACATGGTGTCTCGGGCTGTTCCCACCCATCATGAGTCTCTTACAATCTCTCCGCCCCTCTTCTGTGATGCTCATTGAGCCTTGATGGGCGAAATAGGAATCTGATTTAGCCTTTCTTTCTCCGTAGACACTAACTCTCTGTTTTGATGAGGTTTGAGTGTCCACAGCGTCTGACACCATTTCCCTGGACCAGAATTTCAGACTAACCGTGAGAGCAGTAGTTGTGTCACTGCTTCCGCCTTAATGACTTCTGGGGGTGGAGGTGACCCAACGCCTAGTGGACAATCTCTGTTCTTGGTGTATGGATCTATCCTTGTTCTCCCCAGTATCCTCCTCCATCTGCCTAGTTATTAGAGGGGTGCATTGTTGTGTATATCCACTCTTCTTAGTTAAAGAGCACTGGGGGTTCTCTCTGGAGCCTGTTGGTTTCCTGTTCTGGGGAATCTGGCTTGATTCCCAGCGCTAGATAAGAATTCTCCCAAATGAGTGAATGGGGGTGAACAACTTGCCCTTTTGAAGACCTTTTATGAAATGCAGGCTCCTCACATCGAGATTCAACATAGTACAGATCTGTTTTGACTCTTTTTTATCCCCCACGTTGCCTAAGTTTCTTAGAACCGGTCTCAACATTTGTTCATGTAAAACTCACTATAACTTGTAGTATCATTATTTTCATGTATAATAAGAAATGTATGGGATTGTGGTCTTTATAGTATCATTCAGCGTGAAGTAATTTATCATCTGTTCTCATCTATTGAAATCTGGTCAAAAATAGAAATATCAACCGATCTCATTATATCATGATGCACAAAAATTTGTTAATGAACTTGATCTTCTTTCTAGAAAAGCAAGTACATAACACACTGACAATTTTAAAGATGTCAAATAAATTCTCCATAATCCACAGGTTTCTCAAAGATAATATTATACATATACCTATACATATGCATATACATACATGTAAGGGAATGTGATCAGATATATCAATAAGAGGGTTTGTTTCAGTATCTTTTTCATAATTCTCTTTTTGGTTATTATTCCATTAGTTCATGTCTTGGAGAAAAAGAAAAACTCTTAGGATTTCTAAAAATAGAACCATTAGTTAACCCTAGAAGAAATTACTATTCTAAACCATGTTTTATCTGTTTTGTAGTGGGGTTTATAATAAAAACATGCGTGTGAATGATAAGCTCCCTTAAACCATAATAGGGCATTGCCCTCTGCTTCAGTGCACAGTCTTGGGGAAACATAACAATAGGAGTGTCTGATAGTCAATTAAACAGTTTGCTTTCACAGCCTATTTACATGAAAATTAATTATTTATAGGTAAATTATCTCCTCCTCTTGTGATTTCCTACTGGAGTTAAAGACTTATTCCTGACGATTTGAAAAATGAAGTTAATTTATTTCTTAATTAAATTAATGCCATCTTTTCAGCAGTTAAGCACTTCAAAATCTATTTTATTTGGAAGTGGACTTTTATTTATAAATAGTATCCTGACTGAGTCTGCAGGGAAAATGTTTAGCACCTGTGTTGGATAAACCAAAGGCATAATTAGTACACATGATCTCTTTCCCAGAGAATTTCCTGACATTACACAAAATCTTATTTATTCTAAATATTTGCTCATTTTGTATTAGTGTTAAGGGTACTCAATTACGTGGAAATAACCTCAGTATTATTATTCCTATTTATGTAAGTGTGGAGAAGATTCATGTCATTCACTTTATTTATTTGCCCTTCCTATAGAATTAAATTAAGAAAAAAATATATGCAATATTTCCTCCAACTTGTATGATTTATTAATTCAGCATAGTTGACTTTATCACTGGTAGAATACAGAATTGTAGAACCTTAATTTAAGTACTGTCCATTAATATATAAATACTAATATATGAACCACTGGCACTGTTAAAAGTACAACTAAATACCCATTTCAGTTCAGATGTGAAGCACCTGAAAATATTGCATTCCTTAAACTAATCTGTTTGTCACAATGCTTTAGCTCCCTCTTTTGGATTGCCCAGATTATAATATGAACATGAAAGAAGGTGCCCTAATATGTCTTCATTTCTATAGGTACCTTACAATACATAGCATTATCTCTATCTAATTATTAACCCCTACAAAAATAATTTTAATAAGCTTTTAAATGAACATATACCGGAACAGATTTGGGATGCAGCTTTCCTAATCCAGTTGTTTATTCATTGAACTCTGTATTTTAAAATTAACTATGCATTTTGATGCACATATTTTTATACATACAGCTTAAAATAAATTTATGAGTAGTGAGCTTTTTTATGTGTTCCACCATTGAAATATCTGAGCACTAATATCCCATAAATTAAGGACAGAGTAAACATAAAATTATAATAATGATCTCCAGATATTGTACATGAGGGAATTCTTTTTTTCAAATGTTCTTAAGTATTCCCTTAAATTAATTATAGCACTCTGTAATGGTATAGACAGCAATACGTCCAGATATTTGATATTTGTCTAAAGATTTACACATAAACATTCTTAAAATACATATTTCCTATAATATAAGATAAATCATTTTACAGAATTGAATACAAACATAAAGACCATGAAAGTCCCTAAAAAAATGTATCATGGTTGATTAAAATATTTTATATTTTTCCAGTAATGGATTTTAACTTATAAATATTTACTATTTAATAATAATATTTTTTTAATTTTATAAATTGCTAGAATGGATGTGATTATTTCTCTCTAGAAAAAAAAGGTAAGTTATCATTTTGGTATCTAAAAGTATAAATTAACAAGGTTATCTATTTTTATTTCCTGAAGAGTGAAATATATCTGCTGGGCTTGTATTTTGGAATCTGAAAATTATAATAATTAGCCTTTTTACATACTGTAGTAATTTATACTGAAAATAATGTAACAATTGACACATTTACAGATGTGACAGATGGTTTACATACTGAAGTGCTCATGCCATTTTCCGGATTTGGAAAATAACCTCAAATGGTAATATAACCACAATGTGATCAAGATGAAAGATAATTTTATCTCTTTTCATTATATTTTTATTTTTGTTTATTTACATGAGAGACAGAGAATGAGAGAGAGAGAGAGAGAGACAGAGAGAGAGAGAAAGAGAGAGAGAGAGAGGGAGGGAGGGAGAATGGACTCATCAGGGCATCCAGCCACTGCAATTGAACTTCAGACACATGTGCCACCTGTGCATCTGGCGTACTTGAGTCCTGGGGAATCAAACTGAGGTCCTTTGGCTTTGCAGGCAAATGTCTTAACCACTAAGCCATCCCTCCAGCCATCAATTGTATCTCTTTTAAGGGTAATAATTTTATCAAGTTTCCAAATATGTTGTATTTATTTTTCTCTCTGCACAAGTTCACAAACAACTAAACCTTCACTGTACATTTTAATGAGATGACCAATGCAAAGATTATTAATAAAACCTGCAAAATAAATTGCTAGATTCTAAAAGATATAGTTATTACATTTATTGTGCATACTTTATAATTATTGTTTTCTTTGTGAAAATTTATCTTAACATGATTTTTTTATCAAAAGATAAGCTCACATTCATTCATCACCCCACTCAAGTACAATGTATTACTTATATCAGTAGTGGAGAAATTAATTGTGAATGCATGGTAAAACCTCAGCATCACATTACACACCTATTTTGGAAAAGCCAAGGCAATGATTTTGTTGTTTGGTTTTAATATGAGGTACTTGTTTACCTGCACTGTGTACTAGAACTTATTATGAGCAACCAACCAAGATTTTATCACTGATGATGCTTACCATGAAGGAGAGGATACAGAACTAAAGGGCCGGAGGGTTGGCTTAGTGGTTAAGGTGCTTGTCAGCAAAGCCAGAGGACTTAAGTTGGATTCCCCATTACCTACATAAAGCTAGATGCACAAGGTGGTGCATGCGTTTGGAGTTCGTTTGCAGTGGCTAGATAGAGGCCCTGGTGTGCCCATTCTCTCTCTCTCTCTCTTTCTCCTTTCTGCTTCTCTCTTGAATAAATAAATAAATAATAAAAAACTCGAAGTATTGAAAACCAGTGAGTAGTCATATTAAAATTGTAGACCTGTCAAAGGGTGGGATCTGTCAGTAATATCTGTGTGCAATGTAAGTACACTTTTGAATTTGTTTTAGAAAGGTGGAGGTCTACTTGATCTTTTCTGTTTATCTACAATCAGTTGTGATGATGATGATATCACCATTAGATTAGAATAGCAATATCATTGGCTGGAAATTGTTTCATCCTAGGTTATTACCTTGGAAAAATGGGACAGTGAATGCTCTGAATAATGCTATGGACAGAGATGTCTTGCATATGTTAAATAAGCCGAAACTTTTCTGAAAAGACAGATGTAAAAGGCAGAAACTTTTCATTTACAAATGAATTTCTGTGAAGTTATTGGTAGAGTGCATGGATATAATATTATATTGACTAAACCTACATAATCTTATTCTGGGAATCTTTATTAATACTCTTGGCATGGGAGTTTATACTTTAGAATTTAAGTTTAGTAAAAGGCAGCATCCAAACAGGCAACTATGTGAAGCTGCCTATTTCAACTGGATAAATACATTTCATTTTATCTGTAAGGCCTAGTAATGTTTTTTTTTTTTTTTTTTTTAAGCATAAGAAAATGTGCCTTGGTAAATATGTGACGGAACACAAACAGTGAATTGCTCTTATTACATGGTTTAAATACGTTTCTCAGAGAGAAGGATTCACACATGACCAGGGGAATAAGAAATTTCTTGAAGGCCTGATTTGGGAGCCTAGCCTGCTGCATTTTTTTTTTCTACTTGGAAAACTTTTTAGGACAAAGAAAACATTCTCAGTGCAAAGTCGATTGGTTTATAGCAGAAAAGTAGCAGTCTTCCATTCGTCTCTTTTGTTTGTTGTTTGTTTGTTTTTTGTGGTAATCCAGGTTACATGGAAGGAATTTACATTTAGTGTGCGTGAACTGAACAGGAGCACACTCCATTTCTTAGAGTGCTCCCTGAGCGACAGGCATTCCACGTCCTCTGAGACTCATACAGCACAGATGGACCAATAGAACCTTCTGACTCTTCATGCCTCATTCCTCCTACTAAACAGATCATAATTCTACATTTACCTCTTAGGATATTATAAGGACAATTAATTTTTATTGTAAACACTTCATATTCATAGGTTCTTATGTTTCTAACACCCTTCAGGGGAGTTAAGTGGTTGAGATTAGCAGATGGGGATAAAAATAAAACAATGAAACAAGAGAAGGTCTCTGTATGAAACAACAGTGATGACAGTGCATAAACTGGGAGTATAATTGGTTTAATCCTCCCAAAAACTTGTTCTCTGAAATTTTTCCTCATATATTTTTATACATACTTTAAGACTGAATTTCTACCTAAGCCTGAAGACTGAATGTTGTATTTCTCTATCAATACCTGTTGGATTGCTTTCTGATATATTTGTAAACACTGTTATACACAAACATATCATTTCTATGACTGACGTGTGTACAGCAGCTGTTTATATGTAGATGTTTGAGTCCCAGTACTGTAGTGCTGGAAGATGTTGGAGTCTTTAACAGGTAGCAATAGTGAGAAACAGGCCATTGGTATCAACCTCAGAAGAAACATAGCTCTTTCAGGATCCTGTTTAGTTCCTATGAGAACAAACTGTCATACAAATATGTGATATTGGCTCCTAAATCTGCCTGGCTTAATGTTATTGTCAAGGGATTTCGTCTGAGTTTTCTCCCACTGTGTTCTTGTCTGTTGCTACAAGGCCCTCCAAACAACCAAATGCATGAATGTACATGATCTTGGGTTCTGAAACAGTGAGCTAAAATTTCCACCTCAAGTATTTTTGTGATAGCTGACAACCAAAGTGTAGCACACTACTGGAACTGAACGTTGGGATAATACTTAAGTCTGAATAGAGGAAATGATAATTCCTGAGTAGCTAGAATTGTTTAGCTTGATTTGAGCATTACAAAAATCTATATACATATCAAAGCAACATACTCCCAAGTACATCAGAATGTTAAATGTTTGTTGCTATGTTTCAGTTAAAATGAACTTATAAATGAGTTTTCAAATAAGATAAATAAGCAGGCCCAATAAAATTCTAAAGATCTTATTTAAGAGTTACTTAGGCATAGGGTACCTTCGGATGTTGTTCTGTTCCAGCAGGAGAGCATGAGAGAGTGCTTTTCAAAGGAGTTCATTGAAGTGACAGAAAGTAAGCCTTTGATATTTAAGGCAAAGAGGTATCCTCAACTTTCCCAGTTAAAGAGTACTTGAGGGCTGGAGAGATGGCGTAGCGGTTAAGCGCTTGCCTGTGAAGGCTAAAGGCCCCAGTTCGAGGCTCAATTCTCCAGGACCCACGTTAGCCAGATGCACAAGGGGGTGCATGCATCTGGAGTTCGTTTGCAGTGGCTGGAAGCCCTGGCGCACCCATTCTCTCTCTCGCTCTCTAGCTGCCTCTTTCTCTGTCACTCTCAAATAAATAAATAAAAATCTTAAAACTAAAGACTACTTGATATTTTCAATGGTTATGTGTGTTCCATTTTCTGACATTATTACTATTTACACTAAGCTCGCTTAGGAGCCTCTGGTGACTGAGCTGCCTGAACCTCATGGACCTACAGTTAATTATTTTAACAAACATATGACTACCA
Organism: Dipus sagitta; assembly: GCA_036346955.1. NCBI lineage: Eukaryota > Metazoa > Chordata > Mammalia > Rodentia > Dipodidae > Dipus > Dipus sagitta. The sequence continues at coordinate 90,304,176 of CM070782.1, read as the reverse complement.
CAAACTGTGAGGTGCTTAAAATAGTGCTTTGCCCATGCTTAATAAATGCTAGTTATCATAATAATAAATGACTTTATGATTATTACTATCTGCCCATTCATCTTGCCCTCCTACAGCTTTTAATAATAGTTCATATCTCATATATAAGTTTATTAATATTCAGAGAAAACAGCTGAAATAAACATTTCATTTAAATATCAATGTTCCTAATAGACTGTAAGGAGATATTATTTAACTGTACTGTGTTGTAGTCAGAGATTTGCAAAAGGAAATATTAACCTATTTTTACATCAAAGTGTGTTCATAGTTTAGACTATTTTTTTCTTTTTTTTTTTTTTTCAGAAGGATCTCACTCTAGCTCAGACTGATTTGGGATTCACTATGAAGTTTCAGGGTGGCCTCAAACTTACACCGAGCTTCCCTGAATAAACATGGTATTCCCATACACCAAACAGGACCCGAATTTTGCTTGTAACAGGACCATGAGTTTGAAACCTTTGCTACAACACTATCCCTTTACTCTCTGTGACTGTTACAGAAGTGATGTACCCTCTTAAAAATTATGTGCATATTAGTGAATTCCAGTCAGCCTGGGCTAAAGTGAGACCCTACCTTGAAAAAACAAACAAAAAAACTATGTGCATTTATAAATTTAGCATTATCTTGCATCTTGAAAATCAAGCATTAAAAATAAATCTAGTCAGAGTCCAAGGCTGTTATTTTATAAAATTCTAGAAAGTGATAACTTGGAAGACAGATCCTTGGGTGACTGATGGGCAACAACTGGCAAAAATATGTCAAAAGGGAATACTGACCAGATAGCTGTTTTACTGATGTGCCATTTTTAACATGTATAATAGAGTGCTCAACTCAGAGAGCTGTTGACTGAGTTTGTCATGAGAACGTAAGGGAAGGAAGAGAAGCAAGCATGGGGTCCAGGAATGAGGAGGGGGGTGAGGCACTTTATTTTCTGACACTTGTAAAAAGGTAGAAATAAAAAGACCTTTGTGTGCATCTGACATATTTCTCTTTAGCAGAAGACAAATCCTGAACACTTCCACTTAGAAGAGGAATCAAAAATGTTAGATTTACAAAATAGGGTGCTTAATAGTGGTCCCAAAGGACCAGATGGAATGGAGAATGGCAATAAACATCATGGATATTTTCAGCTATGAATGTTGAATATGTTCAAGAGAAGTGCTGTAGACTTGCACTTGTTAACAATACATACTCTTCCCTAAAATTAAAAAAAAAAACTGATAACATATTGTGTGTCTTTACATCAGCATGTGGTAAAAAGAAATGCCTTTGTATGTAAATGGATTATACTCACCTAACAAAGAGCACCTAATTTTAAATTTCTAGTTGTATTTTATAAGATTAAGGACCATTAAATCCATTAGAATGTTGAAAATCTCTTCTGTTAAAGTCCGGACTCACTCAATAAAGTCATAGATCCTGTGACTAAGTAAACACAATGAGGGTTGGAATGACAGTTAGACAATAATTATAGAAAACTGAAATATACTTTATAAGATATTGTCTCTGTGGCATGTCTCTTGACATATGAAATAGACTACAGTCAAATAAGGAAGCTGTGTGATTTTAGTACAGTTGTTTTGCGTAAATAACTTTCAAGGAAACTCTGCTACCTCATTGTGGATCTCACTGAATTTGATGTGATCCTGGTGACATTAATTTACATACCTGGAAAGTTGGCTGAGTAATCTTTTCATCTCTCAAGCAATATGAGCACGCCATCTTCTGCCTTAATGTGTGGCCAATGCAGTTAATGAAAAGGAAATTCAACAAAGTTAAGAGCCATATAAACAGTAAAGCAGGACTGCACCCCCACTCATGAAGCACAAATTGCAGCCTGATTCTTCTCTCCTGGCTTAGGGAATCCTGCAAGATTCTCCAAATTGCTGGGCCAGTGGCAGCATTGACAAGAGATTGATCAGTGGATACTGAGTTAGTTAGATGGGAGTAAGAAGCTCTGGGGTGCCATTTCATGACCGGGTGGCTATAGATAACGATAATGTACTGAATTTTTAATTTTGCCTGTGTGTTATGGTGTGTAGTGTGTAGAGTATGTATATGTATGTGCATTATTCACATGTCTTTGCTGGTGCATGAGCATGGATGCAGACCAGTGCAGAGGCCAGACCAGTAGGTCCAGTTCCTCTATTGCCTTTCCACCTTAGTGCCCTAAGACGGAATTGCAAAGGAGCCAGGAACTCACCATTCTGCAGTGAGACAGGTGGACAGAAAGCCCCAGAAATCCTTCTGCTTCTAGCTACCTCAGGGCTGAAATTATAAGCATGCATGGTCATGCCCAGAATTTTATGGGTATGCCAGGTCTTGAACTTGGGTTCTCATGCTTGTGCAGCAAGCACTTTTCCCTATTGAGCTCTCCCCATGGCCCCCATATACTATGTATGTATGTATGTATATATGTGTGTGTGTGTGTGTGTGTGTGTGTGTGTGTGTGTGTGTGTGTGTGGACATAATATTCAAATCATATACGAATTATAGAGGACAGTATTTTGTATGTTTTTACCACAAATGATGGGTGAGTATACAGTATGCATGACTTTACTTAAACACTATACCAGTATCTATAACATATATTGGAAAGTCATGTAGTCATCATACCTATTCAAAAGTTTTATATTTTTGGAATTACTTAAAAATATAGGATTAACTTAAAAAAATATCTGAACTGCCCTGACTACACTGTTTCCCATTCTTCCACGCCAACAATGTTTACTGTGTTTCCACTGCCCCTGTTTCACGTGGTGTTTGTTGCATGTGGGAAAATCCATGCAAGTTAGACAGGGTCACTGATTGATGGCCGTTACTTCTGGGTTGAGGAACTTTAAAACTGAACACAGAGCATGGTTTGTTTCTGGCCATTGGAAAGTTGAAACAAGTGAGTTTTGCAGTTGTTTCTGGGTCCCCATGTTGTGACTGGTTTGGCAAATGCGATCGACACAGAGCAGGGAAACACCTGCGGTTTAATCACATCAACACTTGCTATAAACTGAGAGTATCTTTATGTCTTTAAAATGATTTATGTAATAGTTTATAATGACCTTCTCAAATTACATTCAGAGATCACTTGGTAAAATCATATTGTTTTATTGCCCCAGAAGAGAATATAACCATGTTATTACTTAATCGATAGCTTTAGTTTGAAGGAAAGGATGACAGTAATTATATGTTATGAGTCTATTGTATTTCAAGAACTTTCACAGCATTTTATTTATTTAAATCCCTCATGAGATAAGAATATGAGTGCCATTTTAGGTCAAATGGGAAAAAAAAAATCTAGCTAAAAAATTCCTGTCAACTCATTAATACTCTGACTAATAGATTTTCTTCCCTATCTCTGCCAACTTTACTATTTATACCACTTTTCTTTTCTTCATCTACATTGTCTAAGGAAAAAATTTCATTTTTCTCAAAATAATGGGTTCTGAAAACTATTAAAACATTCTTAGAATCCATAAGCTAAGAAGAAAATATCCTTATTTTAATGAATTTTAAGTTAAGCTTAAGTATGTCACTCAATTGTTTTATATCAATGTATAGTATTACTAGTAACTAATAATTTATAATCAGTAAAGTTAAATATTATACTTAGTAACTTATATCTTACTTTTTATGAAAGTATGGCAATGATCAGCTACATTGTTAATTCATTGCACTTAAAACCACATAGCTACTTTAGCACTGGTGTATTAATATATATCCTTAACAATACTTTAATAATTTTGTGTACTTTTCAATGCAATTAATATCTTAATTTGGAATTATATATTATTTTGATGTGATTTCTACTATGCCATATTTTATAGTATAGTTACATCTGATGCTTATTGTTTTTATTTTCCCTAGTTCCATACACTTGAAGTACCTTTTCCCAACCTTTAACCATAATGCAGAGTATGTCTTTGTCATTGAGGTACATTTCTTACAGGCAACCCACCAGTGTTTCTCAATCCAATCTTCTTGTGTATATTATCATTATCATTATTATTATTATTATTATTATTATAAACTTGAGATGTTTAACATTCAGAGTTATTGTTTAAAGGTATTTATCACTTGCTGTGTAATTTGTTATTTGGTAATATTTGATAATTTTCTAATTGTTATCTCATAATGTACTCTTCTGGTTCATTTCCTTATTTCCTAGGAAATCATGGATATGTTTATGTTTCTCTTTAGTATGTGGGATTCTCTCACGTCTCTTCACTGTATTGGAATGCTGTACTTTATCTCTCAATTATGAAAGGTAGCATTGCTAAACACAGTAGTGTCCATTGCTACTTGCTGAACTTAAGAGCTTATAGTACATAGTTTCAAGCATCACTGTCTTTAAGAATTTATCTTGAGAAATCTGATATTCCTTGGATGAGTTTGCATTTTTTACTTGACCTGGTATTCCTTTTTTTGCAGTTTTCACTTCTTTCCTTTTTTCCCCTAAATATTAAATGTGTTTAACTACAATATGTTGTAGAAAGTCTCCTCTCAACACATTTTTTTCTTTTTCTTTTTTTTTTTTTTTTTTTTCAGGTAGGGTCTCACTCTCGCAGAGACTCCTTAAAAAACTTAAAAAAAAATTGAATTGCCCTGACTACACTATTTCCTGTTCTTCCACACACACACACACACAAAAAAATGTTTACTGTGTCTGCTGTTTCACGTGGTATTTATTGCATATGGGAAGATCCATGCAAGTTAGACAGGGTCACTGATTGATGGCTGTTACTTCTCTTTCACCATTGTGCTGGTTCCCAGTTCACAAAGAAAACAGCATTCTTGCATGTTTCCCAATTATTCTTAGTTTCAGCTGGGGCCCTTTTGAGGTATGATTGGGTAGTTCTCTCCTTAGGATCTGTGTCTATCTGAAAAAGAGAAGCAGATTCTCCAACGGAGAGTAAAGTTACTACCAAGTAAATGTGATAACCATTGTTTTTTAGAGGAGTTTAAACCTAAACAATAAAAAGTCAAACAACCCACTCAAAAAATGGGGCAAGGAACTGGACAAGCATTTCACAGACAAAGAAATACAAATGGCAAACACTCACTTATGGAAATGTTCATCATCCCTAATCATCAGAGAAATGCAAATTAAAACTACTATGAGATTTCACCTTACCCCACTAAGGATAGCAAACATCAAAAAAATCAAAGCCAGACAAAAGCTGGTGAGGATATGGAGAAATACGCCCCCTCATACACTGTTTGTGGGGATGTAAGATGGTGCAACCACTTTGGAAAGAAATATGGATACTCCTAAAAAAAATGACCATAGAGTTACTAACAGACCCAGTTATTCCCTTACTGGGCATTTACCCTAAGTGCCCCACACCGCAGCTCAGAGAGATTTGCTCAACCATTTTTATAGTTGCTCAATTTGTAATAGCCAAGAGCTGGAATCAACGCAGATGTACATCATTAGACAAATGGATAATGAAGATGTGGTATACCTACACGATGGAATTCTACAGAGCAATAAGGAAAAATGACAAATGAAATTTGAAGAAAAATGGTCGAACCTGGAACAGATCATTCTCAGTGAAATCACCCAATCACAGAAAGATAATCACTGCATAGTCTCACTCATCTGCAGCTCCTAACCTGAATCTACCCACGTCGCCAACATACCTACCAACCATCTCAAGGACTAGGCAATAGGGAAGGTGGGGAGGGAGGGGAGGATAAGGAAGGGGCAGGGACACAAAACTGTACCCAAAAGGCAATGGTACCATAAAACTCTACATCCTAAAAGACAGATCAAATGTTTGAACCTTCACCAGGCCCGTAGAGGGAAGACCAGATTCACAAGGCCTTGTATAGGGTATGACAAAAGCTGTCTATTATCTCCTCCTATTTCTGCTTCTCTCTCTCTCTCTCTTTCTCTCTCTCTCATCTCTCTATCTCTTTTACATCACTTATCTGGTTCTTCCTTCTCTTCTTGGGCGCTGACCTGTAACTCTCGGTACCAGCAAATGGTTATCATCCACAATGAGCTTTTGATCAGAGAGACCTACAAGGTTTCCCAAAAGAAGACAGATTTATGTCAGAGCACTTGAGGACCCACCAGAGGTTAGTGGTAAGACCCTACTGCTGAAGACACCATACACTGCTGGTATGTATCATGGAGTGACAAGGCTGGAAGCTGGAAGAGAGTCAGTCCCTAGACAGTTAGTGCTTCTAATTCTGGAAGGTGCTACATGAGCAACTGGGAGATAAAGACCAATATCTGCCTAAGCAACACATGATCTAACCTACTTAGCAGCAAACAACCTGATGTGGTGCTCTTACAAGTGCAGTAGTGGCACATAGTCATGGTGGGAAACCAACTGCTCTCAATTTGGCTAACTGATCTGCTCAGTGGAACAGAACCCACAGCTGGAGCTGGGAAGCAAGTCAGAACCATATCCAAAAATGAACTCATTCTCCACTAAACTCTTTCAGTCACATTCTTTCTCATTATTTTATCTTTATTGTTATACAAATGTTCTAATTCAAATACTTTGTCTTCAAGCCCTGGTATTCCATCTTTTACTTAACTTAATCCTTTGGAGGAAGACTCAAACCACAGTTTTTCACTTGATTTATGTATTCATTTTGATATTTTTATTTTATTTTTCTTCCTTGTATTTTTATCATTGTATTAAATTCTTCCTTCATATTGTGTCTTAATTTCATTATTTCATTCATCTATATATTTATACCCTGTTTAGAAGCTTTCAGGAAATTATTTCTCTTTGAATTTACTGAATATTCATATAGTCATTTAAAAAATGTCTAATTCAATCTAGTAGAAAGCTTTTATAATTAATTTCTCTCTTTCTTCTTCTTTTTTTTTTTTTCCAAGGTAAGGTCTTGATCTAGCCCAGGCTGACCTGAAAACCTGAAATGCAATATGTAGGCTCAAATATATAGGATAGGTTTTTGTTTAGTTTTTTTTCTTTGTTTTAAATCATTCTTTCAGTTTGAATATTACAATATTCAACAGGACTGTTCTGTAATAGATTTAAGGTGTCATCTTCACCATTGTACTAGGACCTAATAGTCAATATCTTAACGCTTAGTTCATGTGATCAGGGCTATGGGCGTGATCTCCACCATCACACTGGGAACATAATACTAGCTAACCATAATGATACTCATTTGAAAAATACAGTAATAGATAAATAGAAGTAACTCCACTAAACTTCAGTGTTCTGTGTGAGTAACAGAACAAAGGCAGTACAGTACATGCTGTGGTATTAGTTGTAAGAGGGAATAAGAAGTAAGTTAGTCCAACCAGACTAGCAAATAACTGTCGTCCAGTAATGTAATTACAGAAGGACCAGAAATATCAAGAGGAAACAACAAAGAAGATTAGAGGAGCTCAGGATAGGGGTAGAATGAGAAAGAAAAGGGAAACGAATTTACATCCTAACTTTCCACAAAGAGCCCCAGTCCCAGACCATTTGTGCCTCTTACCTACACACACACACACACACACACGCACAGCTGCTCCTACAAAAACAAAACCACAGAAATAATAAGTAAGTAAAAGGCAAAATCACATCCGCAGTAGTTTCAGCCTCTGTGTGCTCATTTTGACCCACTGCGGGCGCTGTTTTTGCAGCGTTATCTCCTGAGCATCTCTCTCTGTCATCACTTGCCCAAATTCTGCATCTCCGCTATTTTCCTGACTTTCATCTGATTGGAGCAGAATCTAAGTGGTATTACCTTTCTGTGTGGCACTGTATCAGGTTTGCCTATGGAACAGAAGGTGGTATAAGAAGAGGTGAACTTCGTACGGTGAATAATGGACAGGAATGCCAACAAGCTTTCGGCTGGCGCACGTTAGGCTCAAGCATATTTGGTGGTTGGTTACTGTCAGTCCCTGGGCTGAGGGGTTAGCAAGTATCACTCTATTCAGGACCAGATTCCACCACTTAGACTACTGTGTGGTACTGACTCAGTTTCCCTCCTTCAGCTAGACTTCATTGGCATGGCAGGATTCAAAGAATAGTTCCTAAATCTTATCTGGGTGTCTGGATAGGGCTATGCAGGGAAGGACCCTTGTTTCTGAGCTGCGAACCTCTTGTCTCAGCAGGGATCTCTATTCAGTGGTCAGCTGCAAGAATAAAGAGATCTTCTCCCCTCACTGCACCCCACTCTTCTCCATATCCTCTCTCTCCCAGAATTTCTGTCGTTGTGTGCCCTAACTTCTCTTCTCCCCCCCTCATTTTTCTCCTCTGTAAATTAGCTGGGACTGCAAACAGAGAATAAAGTATCTGTGTTTCTTTGTCTTAATCAATGGTCGCACGCTGTGCAGTTGCACTTGGTTCTGGAGACAGAGCACTCACTCCCTGCTGGGATTTTACAATCCACAGTGGACTTTGGCATCTCTCCTTTTCTGTTGCTGACTTTAGTTTCCAGTCTTTTCCTTGCCATGGAAACTCACGTTTTTCCATCATCACCACTTCATAGAGAAGTTGTTCACCAGCCATCCTTGGTTTTTTCCCTCGAGATTCTAACAGTAGGTGTGTGGGCGTCATCCACCTTCTCTCTTGTGAGGCCTCTCTTAAGGAGAAGGACTTGGTGGAGACTGACTCATGCCAGGCCCTTATTAGCTGGCATCTGACACTCTCTTATGCTCATTTGTGACACTGAAAGCTGACAGGAACCACAGGCTGAAAATTCATCTATAGCTTTACGCTACTGCTTAAAATTTTGACTTAAAAATTTAAGTTTCTCTTTTCTTTGTTTAGTTGATAAAATATTACTGGCCAAATGACTTCTACTGATGGTATTTTCTCCAGAGGTATGCATTGAATCCTTTGTTTATGAATGTAGACTACTTTCTATGTCTGGGAACTCTATCCTAGACATTTAATTTTGTGTTCCTTGAGAAAATGCCTAATGAAAGAGTGTTCATTTGTGATTGCTGAATATGTACAGGGCTCTTCATTATTTTATAATATCTCAATATATCCTATATAATTAGTATGATTTAATTATTCTTACATTCATAAACATTTAGCATGTATACAACTTTTTTTTTTTTCTCCATGAACCCATCAGAATGCTTTCTGAAGGAAGATACCATAATCTAATGAAATGTTTGGGAAGTATGTAATTGAGGTTTTGGATACGGAAAGGAGCAGACAAGGTATTGTGTCCTAGCAGGAGTTCTAAGCAGCATGGAGCCATTGCACTCCATGGACCTGAAAGGACAGAGCAGGGGGCTGATGTGAATCCAGACTGCATCGTCTCACTCTGACAGGGTGCCATCCAAACCTGTGGGCCAGTGTTGAGAGAGGTAGTCCAGTCCTAGATCCAGGCCTCCTCCTACCACCATGATCTCCTGCCTCACTTCATGCTGGAGAAAATAACCCCAGAACTAGTGAGTTCACAGAGTTGATACTTGATGGTTTATGTTCTGCAAAACTGAGAAGGTTGAAGGTCTTATGGCTTGCTTCAAAAGACAATATTTTTGGTGAATCTAATATTAAATAATTGTGTAATAAACTTCTATCTAAATCTCTCTTTCAGATGTGTAATTCTTAAAATAAATACACTAGAATTTGAGTAACTTGGTCCTACTCTAAGTACTAGGATATTTTAAAGTTGCCTTGCAGAAAAAAAAGACAAATGATAATATGCTTATCATGAGCACTCAATCTGCTTACATCTTTAAACGTATCAGAAGCCAGCATCCACTTTGGCCACATTGCCTATCTATCTTTCCTTATCCACTCAGTTGGATACAATGATCACAATGCTGTGATTTTGAGAGGGGGGTAAAGTTAGGGTGATTGGACCCCTGAAAGTGAATACACAAGAAATATTGCACTTGCTAGAAACCCAAGATCATCAGACTTCTTATCTCTCTTGCCTAGTTCCTTAGAACTGTTTTTTTCCAGAGGGTCCCTCCTAGGAGGGTGGTCTTTCAATGGGTTTAAACATTGTGGTTGGTCAAGTTCAACCCCCAGAACTTGATGGCAAGGCTAACCTCTTCCTGAGACAGTCTCTAGCCCTAATCAATGAGCTGTCCTTCTACCTCAGGTCAGCCTTCCCCCATAAGGTCATGAATACCTTTACAAGCGGAGGTAGGTCCTGTCTCGCTGATCACTTGGGAACTTCCAGCTGTGGGTGAGATTTTCCCTCATTGGGTCCTGGACTGGCTTGGCCCAATCCCATGCCTGGCCAGGAGGGGCTTGGATTAAGCCCTAGCCTAGGCCCAACCAGGAAGGCCCCCTAGCCCTTAATCTCCACATGGGTTCTTTATCCCCTCCTTCTCTCCACATAGCAGGCACTCCTTGAAATTTCTTTTCTTTTCTTTTTTATTTTATCAAGGTAGGGTCTCACACTAGTCCAGGCTGACCTGGAAATCACTATGTAGTTTCAGGGTGGCCTTGAACTCACGGTGGTCCTCCTACCTCTGCCTCCCTAGTGCCAGGATTAAAGGTGTGCACCAGCACGCCCAGCTCTACTGGAATTTTCTTTTCTTTCTGCTTTCCATGCTCCCCCCGCCACCAGGCCTTCCACATGGGATCTCTGGCCACGTGAATGCCTTTCTTTGGCTCTACTTCCCTCAATGAATATAATAATTAGAGAATTATCCTTCTCAGTTTTATTTTTTTATTCAATTCCTTGATTAAAATTACAAAAAAAACTAGGGTTTGGGATTCAAGTATTTTTCTGGACCCTTAACACCCCATTAAAATTTGAATGCTACTTCCACAAACATCATTTATGACGTTCTCTTACTCCCACTTCCACTTTCCCCTCAATAATCTCTTCTGCTTTAAATACCACCTGTGTCGTTTAACCTATCCCTCACCCCTCTTCCTGCACATCTCTTTGTTTAAAGATCTTTAAAAATATTGTATTTCTATTTATTTGAGACAGAGAAAGAAGGAGGGAGGGAGAGAAAGAGAGAGAGAGAGAGAGAGAGAGAGAGAGGGAAAGACTGGGTGCACCAGGGTCACCAGCTGCTGCAAACAAACTACAGATACGTGGGCCACCTTGTGCATCTGGCTTATGTGGGTCCTGGGGAATTGAACTGGGGTCTTTGGCTTTACAGGCAAGTGGCTTAACTCTTAAGCCATCTCTCCAGCCCAGTGCATCTCTTTATACTTGCTCTTAGTTACCATTCTATCTCAATAGATTTTACCCTTATTTGTCCTGCTATATGCATACACTTGAATTATATTAAATGAAGTGAACCAAGCTAACACTTCCCTTATAAAGACCATTGTGTAATGTTTACATTGATGATTACAAATTATATGAGTGCAAAGCTAATTACATACACTCATCTCATGTGTATATTTTACCTGAGAAACTTTCCTAAAACAGAATTAAAAATATTTGAGTTAATAGTGAAATCATATATGGATATTGAAAAGCTCAAAACAATATATATATATATGTATATATATATATATGAGCAAAACAATATATATATTATATTATATATAATATAATAAATATATGTTATATTATATATAATATATATTGTTTTGCACTTTTGTATATATATATATTTAACTGATAAACCTCTTACTTAGTTATAGCAATGTACAATTGGTTTTCAATTCATGAATAACCATTAAGTATTTTTCTCAACTGCAATTGAAATATAATTAATAGAACAAGGAAATAATAATGCAATGATTTTCTGTTTTAAAGTTAATAAGATTCAAGTGAATTCTCTGATTACAAAACCAAAGTTAAACTAGATTTAAAATATTGTAGTTTATAGTTCAGTTGGTGCTATTTATTTATCAACAAAATGTGATTAAAATGCTATCTGAGGCTGATCAGGATAATTATGCATACACAATTTAGTAGGCAGCTTGTTGCTCTTTAGTGTTGAAAGGATGTGAGGAATGTTTAATAAACCACATGGGATAAAAGCTTGCTTATACTACACTTAAATTGAACAGAAACACTTTTTAAATGTACACTTTTTATTTCATTTGAACCCTTCCTTGCAGGTAGTATAACTCTTATAAATAGAATGTGCACAATAAATGTCCATCAAATAAAAGATTATTTGTGGGGTGGCATTGAACTGATATTTGGAAATCCCTCTTTCTATGGGAACACCTTTATTTGAAAGTGGGTCAGGTTTCTATACAGTATGGGGCTGTGAGGAGTAGGACTGGAAATGTAGGCAGGGTGGATTTGGTGCTGGAGCTGCAGAATGTAGGGTAAAGGGGGTAGGATGGACATGAGTGTTTGCCCTTTGCCTCCGTCACATGCCGTCAATGGAGCTTGGCAGAAGTGAGGCAGGCAAGCACTGGGCATTACCTTAGTAACCTAGGACACTGTTGTAGTCAGGTCCCATTGCTGGCATAAAACACCTGACCAAGAGCAATTTGTGGGGAAAAAAATAAAAGGTTTGTTTTGGCTTATAGACTCAAGGGGAAGCCCATGATAGCAGAAAAAAAAAAAAAAACGGCATGAGCAGAGGGTGGACATCACCTCCTGGCCAACATCAGATGGACAACAGTAACAGGAGGATGTGCCAAACACTGGCAATAATACCCATAAGCCTGCCCCCAACAATACAATACCTCTAGGAGGTGTTGTTTTCTAAATCTCCATCAGCTGGGAAATTACCATTCAGAACACCTACGTTATGAGGAACACATGAATCAAACCATCAAAGACACTGTCTTGAGCACTAAGCACATTCTTTTCCTACAAACATACCTAGCAACTTGTTGGCAACTTGGGACACCTACTTGTATCAAGCTGCTTGTGCAACCCATGTCTAATGATACAATAAGTCTCTCCTCCCCTAGAAATTTGCCCTTTAGTAATTTAGATAACTTCCCCTTTGTGGTCGGACTTTTTTTATTTTTTATAAAGTATACAGTTGTAATTGTATGGATACATCTTATGTTAGTGCCATAATTTCCCCGCTTCCTGTCCCCATTGCGTGGTGGACCCTCCTCAGTGGGATTGCTGGTATTCCCCCTGGGGTTGTGGGGTATGAAATGTGAGATCATAAGTCAGTCATTGTTTAGGGGTGGAGGGCACTGCCTCTGGACTTTCCTTTCCACTCCATCACACTTGCATTCTTTCCACCCCATCTTCTGCAAAATCCCCTGAGCCGTGGTGGGTGCGTTTTAAGTCTACTTTAGTGCTGTGCTCTCAGCGGGTTCTCGATTTCTGCTTTGGTGCATTTTGAGTGTCCTCAGTGCCTGCCTCCCTCACCCTGCTGGTTGACAGACTCACTACTGAAGCAGGTAAATGTGTCTTTTTATCTCAGAACAAAGAATGTGCAGGTGTTAAATTGATCACAAGATTTTTTCAGTCTTGTTTAATAGATGTGAAATAAGTACATGAAAATTTCAGAATAAAATAAAGTGATTTTTTGCAAGAATTGTGAGATTCATGTTGACATTCTTTAGAGAGTCACACTGGAAAGTTCATACTTGGTCCTGTTTCCTATAAATTTTAGTGACAACACTACTAATTTCAGCAGTTAAGAATAAAAAAAAAATGATGTTGAATTTCTCAAAATATATACTTTCACAGGTCAAATTCTCCATTCATCTATTTTCTTACTTTTGTAGCAAGGTATTGCATCGTACTCACATGTCATTCCAGGTCCAAATACAGATGCACATATTACATAGTTATCAGACAGCCAATTACATTTACAAAAACATAAGCACCTGCTAAGTTGGCTTGGGCACTAAGCACACTCTTTTCCTAAAAGAGTACAGGACATAATGGTATAGGAATGTGTAACTTTTATACAAATTACATTACCTCCCAGGGAAGCAATCAGTAGACTAATGCACTAAATGAAAGAGATCATCAAATTGCTAAATTGTGTGAAGGCAATAAAGACATGTTATGATAGAAAGCAAAAGAAACAGGTGAAGTATGAGATTCTTCAAATGGTTACTTGGAGACCTTAAAAAAAGAACGTAAGCCAGGTGTGGTGGTGCACGCCTTTAATCCCAGCACTCAGGAGGCAGAGGTAGGGGGATCGCTATGAGTTCGAGGCCACACTGACAATGCAGAATGAATTCCAGGTCAGCCTGAGCTAGAGTGAGACCCTTTGGTGGTTTGAATAGAATAGATGGCCCCCAATATATTCAGTTGTTTATTTGTTTGTAGTTTGCATCTCTAGCCATCTGGCTGGAGGCAATGCCATTGTGTGGATCTTAAGGTGTGGTGGTGGGTTTGAGATTTCAATCTAAAGATATGCAAAGTGTGCCTAGCAGGAGTTCCTGAAGTGTGCTGTGGCTTTTTAGGCTTGTACTTCTCTTTCTCTCTGCTTGGGCCTGTGAAAGCTGGCCAGTTTCTTCTGCTTTTATGGAACTTCCCCTGGATCTGTAAGCTTCAATAAATCCCTTCCTCCATAACTGTGCCTGGTCTGGAAGTTCATCTCAGCGAACCTGAAGCTGACTGATACAGACCCTATCTCAAAAAACCAAAATAAATAAATAAATAAATAAATAAATAAATAAATAAATAATGTGATAGAAAAACTGTACAAATTGGACTGGAATGTGAGGGATGAGCCAGGGAAGATTGAGCCAGGTCATGATATAAAGAAATATAGGGCTGGAAAGATGGCTTAGAAGTTAAGCACTTGCCTGTGAAGCCTAAGGACTCCGGTTTGAGGCTCGATTCCCCAGGACCCACATAAGCCAGATGCACAAGGGAGCACAAATGTCTGGAGTTCATTTGCAGTGGCTGGAGGCCCTGGCATGCCCATTCTCTCTCTCTCTCTCTCTCTCTCTCTCTCTCTCTCTCTCTCTCTGTCACTTTCAAATAAATAAATAAACATAAAACAATTTTTTTAAAAATAAAAGAAATATAAAGACTATGGCTTCTACAAAGCATTTTTTTCCTGCATAGAGCTGAAGATTTTCAAGTGACTTTGTCCTAATTAACTCTGGTTAACTCTACCAAAACTAGCCTGGGCTAAGTTTCTTAAATAATGAACATTTATCTCAAATTGAGCCCATCTGTCAGGTGCAGAGTAGGGGTGTCCCTTCTTCCAGGTAGAGTGGGGGTGTCCATTCTTCCAGGTAGATTTCACTTTCCTCCACAAAGCTGAGAGCTAATGAGAGTTCATGTCATTCCATGCACATGGAAGGAATGAATCTCACCATGAGGGCCTCTGTTCTCTTCCCCTCATCACTTCCTAATTATCACTACCTGGTGTCATAGGGTCTCAGTAGAGGACTTTGGAGGGCCCCACACGTGGAGGCCAGAATTATTATATTCTATTCCCCAAATTCCAGTCTTATGTGTAAAATATAGTCATTCTATAGCCAACACTTCTTATTTCAGCACTGGCACAGTAGTCTAACATCCATAACATCACCTGATTTACTATAACTACAGTATACAGAAGAATAAAGTATGAATTGTTACAAGGAAAATTTCCTCTTTGGTACTGGACCTATGAAGTCAAACTAAATACAGGCTTTTGAAATATGATGACGGGACAAGCATAGGAAAATATTCCCAGCTCAAATGAAGAAATAGTGAAGAAGGAAGGAAGACAGTGAATATTGAATAGACAAGGACAAGAAGGCAAGTGCTGCTTTAATATGATTCTGTGGGGTTCCCTGGGCTGTAAATGGAGTGTGGGGTTTCACACTCATGCAGCTGATAAGCAGTGGCTAAGGGACTTGACGGAGAACATTTGCAAATGAGTCCTCACTGTAGAATCCCTGTGAGTGTGGCAGATGAGCTGCAACACCCAAGTTGTAGGTGTAAAACATGTAAGAAAAAGCATACAAAAGAATAGTGTGTGTGTGTGTGTGTGTGTGCGCACAGGTGGGTGTTGTTGAAATATAAAGCAGATTTTTGCTTATTTTTATTTATTTGAGAGTGACAGACACAGAGAAAGATAGATAGATAGATAGATGATAGATAGATAGATAGATAGGTAGGTAGGTAGATAGATAGATAGATAGATAGATAGATAGATAGATAGATAGATAGATAGATAGATGGATAGATAGAAAGATTGGGTGTGCCAGGGCTTCCGGCCACTGCAAATGAACTCCAGATGCACGCACTGCCTTGTGCATCTGGCTTAGTGGGTCCTGGGGAATCGAGCCCTGAACTAGGGTCCTTAGGCTTCACAGGCAAGTGCTTAACTGCCCCAAGCAGATTTTTAAAAAATTAATTCATTATTTTTATTAACAAGGTGCACCATGTTCTGGTACCCTCTTTTCTCTCATCCCTGTCCCTATTCCATTGCAGACGCTCCTCAGTTTGTTTACAAATATTCCCCATGGAGTTATGGTTTATACATTGTGGGAACAGTTATTTTGGGGGAGAGTGAAAGCCTCTGGGCATGATGTCTCAATCTGTGGCTCTTATAATCTTTCCACCCCATCTTCCACAAAATTTCCTGAGCCATGGTGGGTGAGTTTTAAGTCTACTTCAGTGGTGAGCTCTTAGGAGACTCTGGATTTCTGTAAGTGCCTCAGTGTCTGTCTCCTTCAACCTAGTGCTGATTGTCAGGTTCAGCAGCACTCTTGCCTGTCTCTTTAATTCCTCTGTGGTTTCAGCTGTGGCTTTGCTGAAGTATGAGGAATAGATATAATTAAGCAGACTTTCACCAATAAGTGTTCAGTTAGGATGACCTCTCTGTATGCTATCATCTCTTCCTGAACTAAAGTAACAGATCCCACTGGTTGCTCTCTCCTGACCAAGTCTCTTCCTTGTCCTCATCTGTGTTATAGCTAGCCAGACTTGTCTTTTCTAGATGAAATCCTTCAGAGGCTTTGATTGCAGTGAACACAACTGTGAATTTCTTATTTTTGCATATAAAGGTAAACACAGATTCTAGCCATTGCTGAAATCTCTGATGTAAATCCACTACCTTTAGATTTTATTTTCTCTTCATATATCTACTTTTTTTCAAAACAAAAATAAAGGTATATCAAAGTGAAAATATGTGAAAGCAAATGCAGAGATTCTTCAGCTCCTCATGCAAGGTTGATGGTGAACGGTGAAAGAAAATTATCCCAGTGGGTTAAACCAGGGAAAGCACTGTGGTAGTTAAAAGGTTTTCATATTTTATTACACAGTAAGGTAGCAGCTCACTTTGAGGTTCTCTTACTGGTCATGTCCACTGCACGAGCCCTGCTGAACAGAATACAGGCCAGTTTTGGAACAGTGGCCAGTAGAAGTTACTTTTCAAAAAGCATGATTCTAAATTGACATCGCAGGTCTTGATATGTGTTTCAAAATCTACATTGTTGCCAGGCATGGTGGCATACCCCTTTAATCGTAGCACTCGGGAGGCAGAGGTAGGAGGATCTCTGTGAGTTCAAGGCCACCCTGAGACTACAAAGTGATGAACCCAACATGGCTCAGGGAAATTTTGCGGAAGAGGGGGCGGAAAGAATGTCAGAGTCACATGTTGGGTCATGATATGCAGAGACATTTAGCTTACCCATAACTGTGGGCTAACTCCACAATGCAAGACCCGTATACCTCAACAAGGAGGGGCCAAGGGGAGGGGTAGGTCACGGATGAGCCTAATAATGGTACCAAACTGACTGTATTTGCTGAATACAGAACTGACTAATAAAAAAAAATAAAAAAAAAGTGAATTCCAAGTCAGCCTGAGCTAGAGTGAGACCCTACCTCAGAAAACCAAAACAGAAAAAAGTCTACTTGGTATGTATATAGGTTTATTAATTGTCATAAAACATTCATATTTGACAAAAAATCACCTGAGATTTTTGAATGTATATATATACATACATATATACATATATATGTATATAAAATTTCATGTGCCTTCTACTGATTAGCACATTTTAAAGTAATTAGGTTACATAGTTATGCTGGGAACAGCCAGTGCTTCGGCACCACAGGAAGCTTCTGTAACATTACATTCTCATCACTATTATGTTTTTGCTGCACGATACCTTTTAAGTTTTAGAGATAGAGTGGGAGAACCCACTGATCCATTGAAAAATAATGGCAATATTGACAGATACGGTGACTGTGTTGGTGATGATGATATGCTTACAATAACACATTGAATTTTAAATTCTCTTTGAAATGCATTGTGCACAAAGTGGCACATATATCTGGAGGTCATTTGCAATGGCAATGATGACACACATTCTCTTTTTCTCGTTCCCTCTATCCCTCCCTCACTTTTCCTCCCCTCTCTCTTCTTGCAAATAAGTAATAAAAAGATGTAAAATAAGAAATAACTAATAACATATTTCTATGATCATGAGTCTGAAACTGTGTTTCAATACCTATTACATTTATGACCTTAAAGAAATTACATGAATACATCTAGGCTCAATTGCTTCATATCCATGATATTATAAAATTATTTCTTGCAGTACACATGAGTATTGCACTGGTAAGAATTAAAGACACAATGATAATAAACCCTGAAGCAAATGTTGCTTATTCTCCTTTTATAAATGGAACACTTGAGATCAACGGACATAAGTATATATTCTAGAATGTTGTGATATCATGAGCAATGAAGCCAATTTGGGGGATGATGCCTAAGCTTTATTTCTTGAAAACCTCATTAGTGAATTGATATTTTTTTTGTTCTTCCTAGCATTAGTTAGCTATCTGAACCAAGTAAGTCAGAACCAATTTCCTCGTTTATAAAATTGAAATTAGGTAACTGTATCATAACTTGGCTTGGTGGCCTTTAATTCCAAAATTTGAGATGCTGAAGCATGAGTGTAATGACACCATGGATTAAATAGTGGGTCCCTGTCTTAGGCAACAAGGAAGAGAGAGAGAGAGAGAGAGAGAGAGAGGGGAAGGGAGGGAGAGAGAGAGGAGACAGGTGTGGTAGTTTAAATGTAAAATTTCCTTCATAGTCATACTTAAACCCTAATTGTTGATGGGCTGGGCTATGTTTGCAGAGACATTAGGAGAAGAGACTTGACTCGAGGAGTGGTTTATGCCTCCTCATCCTGTTTCGTACGTGGGTCCTTTCCACAGCTGTCTGCTCCTGCCAACCTTTCTCTCATCACGATGAAAACTTTCCATTCAAGCTGTAAAAAAAAAAAAAAAAAAAAAAAAAAACACAACAACAACAAAAAAAAAAAAAAAAAAAAAACACAAAAAAAAACTGAGCATTCTTTCCATTGCTCCTTCTAATGGGGCATTTTTCTCCCAGCAATAAGAAAGTGACACAGTAGGGGACAAGTTTGAATTGCTGTATAGTACTCAAGCTCCTAAAGCTTTGTTTCTTGATTTGTTTGTTTTGTTTCTTGAGGTATGGTCTCATTGTAGCCCAGGCTGATCTGAAACTGATTCTGTAGCCCCAGGCTGGCCTTGAATTCACAGCGATCCTCATATCTCCGTGTTGTTCTCCTGTTCTTCCCTCCACTGATTCTTAGTTGTATTCACTTCTGTTGATGAATTCTAATCATGATTGGAATTATGATGGCTGTTATTTGTGAGTCTGTGTGTTTGTGTGTATATTGGAGAACGCATGTTGCTCTTGTCACTGGGCGGGTCACTCTACCTGGCCCA
Source organism: Dipus sagitta (assembly GCA_036346955.1). Classification (NCBI taxonomy): domain Eukaryota; kingdom Metazoa; phylum Chordata; class Mammalia; order Rodentia; family Dipodidae; genus Dipus; species Dipus sagitta. The sequence goes on along the minus strand of CM070782.1, from coordinate 90,284,628 downwards.
TGAGCTTTGGGGTTCTCCTGACTCTCACAGTGCCATAGCCATGATGGAATAAACGTGCATGCGCCCTGCACATTTGAGCTTACGTGTTTAATAGAGATACCAACTCCAGTCAGTAGACTTTAACAGTTACCATATCTTCTCAGCCCCTCTAGTCTTCATTTTCTAAAAGCATTTTATTTATTAGAGAGAGAGATAAAGAGTGAATGGGCAGGCCAGTTCCTTGTGCCTCTGTAAACCAACTCCAAATACAAGTGCCACTTTTTGCATCTGGCTTTACTTGGCTACTGGCTTTTCAAGCCAGCCTATTTAAATGCTGAGTCATCTCTCATTCTCTTTTTAGTTTTGACTTTTAATGAAAAATGTTTCTGATTCAACACTCGAGTGAGATTAAATAGAATTTTGCCTCATGTGAATGTATTTCACTTAGCATGCTTATTGACACTTCCACCCTTATTTTCACAATGGGCAAAGTTTTCACGACATATTTTTGAATAATATCCTATCGTTACATACAACTTATTTATTCATTAATAGATGCCCCATTTCAGTTAATTTCATTATTTGACTACTATGAATAAAGTTTGAATATACATGAGAATATACACTCAAACTTTATTTTCTTCTGAGAGCTAGCCGGGCATATAATGGGATTTTTTTCTGTAGTGGCTATATTAATTTTCACTCATACTCATACATCCCTTTTCTCTATATGGTCACCAGCACTAATTACTTTCCATCTTTCTTTGAAAAATAACATCTACTGATACGAGGGTGATGTAATGCCTTGTTAGAGTTTGGCTTGAATTTTCATGATAATTGATGTGCAACATCTGCACAGCATTTTATGTCTTGATTGAGAAATACTTATTAAAGTTTATTACTGATTTTAATGAGATTATTTTCCTTCTGCTATGGAATTTTAGCATTTCTTATATATTCTGGATAACAGTCCATAGCAGATGAATTGTTGTTACAAGTATGTGCTTCCTACAGATTGTCTCTGTGCTGTGCACACTGTCTCATCCAAGTTACTGAAAGGAACATACTGGTTTGTCGTAATACTTTTTGTCTATCTTTACCCGTGTTTCCCTTTGGGGAAGTCTTCTAAAAGAATTGCTCTTTTTGAATGTCCCAAGTAGTTTCTCTTATGGTTTCTTCTAGTAGTTTCTGAATTTTGGGTCCATAATTTGTCTCATGACTTTGCTGATTCTAGCTTTTAAAAATATTTTATTTATTTATTTAAGAGAGGGAGAAAGGCAGATACATGTAGAGAGAATATGGGTGCACCAGGGCCTCCAGCCACTGCAAACAAACTCCAGACTCATGTGCCACCTTAGGCATCTGGCTTTAGGTGCATATAGGGAATTGAACCCAGGTCTGTAGGCTTTATAGGCACTGACTTAACCACTAATCCATCTCTCCAGCCCTGATTCTAGTTTTTATGATCACTTAATATCTAGTTGTTTTGTTACCTACTTACTCTCAATTTCTAAGGAAGGAGGGGGAAAGGAGGAGAAAAACACATCATAAAAATGTTAAATGGTGAGGAGATAATATTTTTTAAAGTATATGGATTTATAAAGTGGGTATTTATTAATAATGATCCTACTTCTATAGAGCTATGGACGTGTAATAGTTAATGTTATAATTGCTTTATTGTGGAGATCAGTTAGCAATTTAGTACTTTAAATTATACATACATTCACATTTTATAACTACAATATAGTCATCTTAAATTAAGTAATAAAGTGACCTTACTTAAAATATACATACACACACAAATATAAATCTATACATGTAAGTTCCTTACTTATATATGTGGTGGTATATCATACACGCACACGCGCGCGCGCGCACACACACACACACACACACACACACACACACACACACATATATATATATATATATATATATATATATATATATATATATATACATTTTTTGCTAAGTAGAAACATATGGCAATATCTTGGGTTGGTCCCATGATTTCTGTCCTCTCTGCCCCCATTTCACTGAGGGCCATTCTCAGTGGTATTGCTGGTATTCACCATGAGGTTATGGGTTATGAAACATGAGCAGCAGTCAGTCATTGTGATGGGCAATGGGGGGTGGGTAAGATGCCTCCAAACACACTCTATGCCTAATGAATTTTTTTCCACCCCCTCTTCCACAAAATTCACTGAGCCGTGGTTGGTGTGTTTTAAGTCTACCTTCGTGTTGTGCTCTCATTATCCTCAGTGTCTGTCTACATCATTCTGGCACTGGTTGTCAGGCTAGCCATCAAAGATGCCCTCTTGCTCATGTTGCTCTGTGGTTTCACCTGGGACATGGCTGATATGCAAGGGTGGTTTATCTCCTTTATTCTCTCTGCCTTCTGAAAAAGAGAAACAGATTCTCCAACAGAGATTGAGGTCAGTATAGGTTAAATGGGATAAATGGATGTAGCTTCTCTTTTGGCCAAACACTAGTTGGGAGTTTCTTGTTGGAGTCCATGATCTCAGTCTCCATAGGATTCTGACTTGATTCCCTGTTTCAGCTATGGGTTCCTTCCCACTGAGTGGATCTCTTATCCAACCAGGGAGTCACTGAATTCCCTCCTAGGGTGGGTGACAGTATTGCACATGTGTGGAAAACTTGCCAGTCAGTTGTTTTTGTACAGCAGTGTCCCCACTTAGCACACAAGGTTCTTGGCCAATTTTACACAGCTGCTCAAGGAGTGCTTTTCAGCACTATATGGGCAGACAGTCTGACTTCCTCCAATATTCCAGAAATATCTCACAGTGTTCTGTGGTGACTGAATTTGGTATACTCAGCACCACAGTCTTATTTTTTACCTCAGGTTGGTAATCAAGTGCTTTGACAGAAGCCTGACCTGTGTTGGGGACCTCACAGTTCTCTGTAATCAACAGCCAATATGAGAAGTAACTGATTTCTGGCACAGGGACTTACAAGCAAGATCCAAATATTCTAGAGCTAGGGTTAGGTGGTGGTAGCTCTATTCTCATTTTTTCAGGAGTCTCCATGTTTATTTCCATAGTGGTTGTATAAGTTTGCATTCCCACCAGTGAATGATGGCTCCTCTTGTCAATGATTAAGTAGCTATAGCTGCTTGAACTAAGTGGCTGGGTCTTCAATTCTTTTCCATAATTCTACAGATTGGTTTCTATGCAAGAGTCATATTTTTATTACTAAGGCTTTGTAGCATAGCTTTACATCAGGTATGGTGATGCCTCCAACTGTATTTCTTTTGCTGATGAAATTTTTGGATATCTGAGGCCTTCTGCTATTCCACATAAATTTTAGGATGACTTTTTTATCTCTATGAAAATTGATGCTTGGATTTTTATTGGTATTATGTTGAATCTGTTTATTGCTTTTGGTAAGATTGCCATTTTCACAATATTAATTCTACCTATCTAGGACATGAAAGTAACTTCTATCTTCTCATGTATCCTCAGTTTTTTTTTTTCTTGACCATTGTGATGTTTTCAGTACATAGGTATTTCACTTCCTTTGTTAGTGTTATTTCAAGGTGTATGTATGTACATAGGTATTTATAGTGGCTCCTGAAAATGAATAGCCTCTCTGATTTCTTTCTCCGTATATTTCTCTTTTTTCTTATGGGAATGTCACTGCTTGCTGTGTGTTTATTTTGTATCATGCCACTTTGCTGAAAGAATTTATCATCTTTAGAAGCTCTGAGATGGAGATTTCTGGGTCACTTATGTATAGGATCAGGACGTCTGCAAATAGGGCTTCTTTGACTTCTTCGTTTCCTATGTGTATCCCTTTTATATCTTTCACCTGTCTTATTGCTTAGGCTAGGATTTCTAATACTGTGCTGAAGAGCAGTGGTGAGAGTGGACACCACTTCCTTGTTCCTGATTTTAATGGAAACTCCTTGCACCTTTCCCCATTATATATGAGTTGGGCTACAGTGCTCTCTATATAACCTTTACTATGTTTAAATAAAAACCCCCCATGACTAGTGTCCCCAGCCTTATGATCATGAAGTGATGTTCTATTTTTTTGATAGCCTTCTCTGTATATATTGAAATGATCATGTGGTTCTTGTGTTTAATTGATTTCCATATTTTGAACCTTCCCTTCATTGCTGGGATGAATCTTGCCTGACTGAGGTTCCCATCAACCTCACACCAGCAGCACAGGAACCAGAAGTTGGGAACCAAGAGCTTTTGAGCCAGGAACCCAGGCCTACTCATGCAGCATGGGTTCAGGGTCCACGTAGCCCCACATGAGCAGTAGGAGTATTGGGAGCTGAGCTGGGTAACTGGGAGATGGAAAACCACAAGCCCAGACCTGTTCAAGTTGCAAAAGAACAAGATCCAAGCAGGTACACACCAGTGACAGGGGGTCTAGGAGATGGGGATCCAGGAGCTGGGGAACAAGGAGGCAGGCCTACTCAAGCCAGCAAGTGTACACCACAATTTTCTTTTGTAGTCATTGAATTATATTAAATGATACATATTATCTACAATATTTAAATAACACACTTAGAAAACTTTTTCAGACTTCATGGTATATGAATATTAAATACAATCTAATAACAGCATTTTTGTCCTCCCACTCTTCAGGAGAAACAGAAAATACATTGAAATTTGTCATCTTTCTGAAGTCAAAGATAATGAGGGCTTACCGTTGCCTACCACTGATCATCTGGACCTACTTGTTCCATGCAATTGTCACCAGCCCATTACAAGAAAAGGATGACAGTCACTTACTCAGAAAAAGGACACTGAATCTGACTAAAGATGATGGCAAAATACTACATCGCACCAAGCGTGGCTGGATGTGGAATCAGTTCTTCTTGTTGGAAGAGTACACAGGTAGTGACACCCAGTATGTAGGGAAGGTAAGAGTTTTTTCCTGATATATTCAGTAGCCAAAAATTATAGTCCTTTCTCTTTTACAGCAACTTCCCACATCATAAATAAATATTTCAACTAATATATCATTACAAATCTGTGCAGAGTGACAGTGTGTAGAATGTGATATAACCAAGCACATATTGTAAATCATTATTTGTTACAAACATGACAATAGGATAAATCATTCAAGTGTGGTGGTACACATAGACAATCCCAGCACCATCATTCAGAGACAGAAAAGCCTGAGTTAAAGGCAAACCATTATAATATAGCTAGATCCCATTTGCAAGACATAGAAAGGAAACAAACAATACCAAAATGATGCCACATGTGGTCTTGGTTCACAGGTTATTAGGTTGGTATGAATCAAATCTAAAATTAATTTGTCCCTGAAATTCAATTTAAAATTATAACTAAATAATACATACATTATAGGATGAAAATGCTATTAAATATACCATAGTTTACAAAAATCTGTTGCTATCTCTGATTAGTCATTATAATACATAGTAGGATGCAATGCATGAAAAATATATATACTATAAAATGTCTGTTTCTTGAAGTGAGTCTAGCTGAACTCTCCTCTACCTGTGTAACCAAGGTAAGCAGTGTGAGGGAGAAAAGATGAAAGGTGCAGAAAGAAGTGTTAGCACTGTGGATAAGTCATCCCGTGTCAATACAGCAACTGTGACAGGTGCTCATCTTCAGTCAGGAACAAGTCTCATGGAGAATCCCACAGCATGCTTGCATACAGCTCTGACACTGGCTCATGATATCTCTCCTCTTTGTGCTTATCAGCTTGCTTCTCTTTCTTCATCTCATTATCTGTATCTTTTTTGTTCATGACCTCTTTGTTTCATACAGTGGCATTATCTTTCTCATGATACTCTTCTGTTCTCATGATAAATCACTAGTGCACTCTGATTCTTCCTAATGTATTCTCGATGCTGAGCCTGATCATATTTTTAAATAAAATCTGAAAAGTGGGCTAAAAAGATGGCTCATTGGTTAAAGGATCTTGCTAGAAAAGCTTGAAGGCCCAGGTTCAATTCCTTAGTACCCACATAAAGCCTTATACACAAAGTGGCACATGCATGAGGAGTACATTTGCAATGGAAAGATGCCCTGGTGTACCCACACTTCCTCTTTCTCTTTCTTTCTTTCTTTCTTCCTCTTACTCATAAATGAATAAAAATATTTTCAAAAGCATTTGTTTAAAAATTCATAATGCATTTTAATTACCAATATGATTTATATTAATTTAAGTTCTTATAACTTTCTTAATAAATGAAACAAATGTTTGTGATTCTAATGATCTGAGAATTGACATTGACAACATTAGAAAAATTAGAATAAGCCAAAAATAAAAAGACAAAAGAAATTGTAGTGCCAAACATATATTTTTTCAAATAAGTAATACCTTTATTCCACAAAATTGACCAAATCTCACTCTACTTCATCTTGTGTGAGCCAATACACTTTTCAAACACAGCATCTGTTAACAGAAGCCTATTATTTCCTCCTCTTTTGAGATCCCTGTCTTGTGGTTCCACGGGGCATGCACATTTTGACTTGTCCAGTTCACTTGATGATTCTTTCTCTCTGCTTATGTTTCCCCAGGTTGGCCCTGTGGCACCCTTCAGCACCCCTCATTTAACATCACTTTCCTACTACAGTTAATAGGTATCATCAGGACATTTCAAGTTCAACGACAAAGCGTTTGTGTCTGAGGACTCGAAATTGCCTTATGATTCTTTTTTCTGAGGTACTGTACAAAGAACAAATTCAGGTCACAAGGCCTTGAAGGCATGGTTTCTTCCTTGGTGTTTCACAGACAGAGGAAAATAGTCACAGATAAAATAGGATTCCCATAATCTCAGAGTACAGAGTTTCTATTATACTCATGTAATTTTAACTTAAAACAACAACAAAAAATATTTCCTTCTAAATTCTGGATGTACATTGCTTAGTTTGTGAAGGACCACCATTTCTATGCTGATATTTTCAATATATATTTATATCTTTGCATGTTACCTTTCTTAGTTTTAATGCATTCTGTAGTCTGTCATAGACAACAACTAAAATATATGATATATGGTTACTTTTCATAATGCATTTTATCATTCATCTCATAAATGACCTATTTTTCCAAGGTGTTCCAGTGAACAACTTAGGATATTTTTATTTATTTATTTTTTCTCTTATTTTTCCTCACAAAAGAAGACAGTGAGTCAAACATGGAAAACCCATCAAAACTATTATGTTTCTTGTCTAGAGAATGAATGAAAATTGTCTTTCAAGCCAGGCATGGTAGCACGTGCCTTTAATCCCAGCACTTGGCAGGCGGCAGGGGGAGACAGAGGTAGGAAGATTGCCATGAGTTTGAGGCTACAATGAGAATACAGAGTGAATTCTAGGTCAGCCTGGGCTAGAGTGAGACCCTACCTCAAAAAACCAAAAACAAACAAAAACTTGTGTTTCAGTGATATTCCAATTTCCTATGGAATATGCAAAAGAATGACTTCAAAAATACAAATCTATACTGGTTTGGGGAAAGAATGAAAACTGCTTTTTCTACTTCATTATAGGCCTTCTCTTACATGTGTCTTCCCTATTAGAAGGGGTCTCCCATCAGTTTTTAAAATTGTTGATATCAAATTATTTTTCTCCTAGCTGTTTTTAACATTATTGGGCTACTCAGAAACCAGTCAGGGCCTTAACCCTGAACATTGCCAAACACATGAATTCCAAGAAAGATTTAGCCCTGAACAGAAGATAATCAGTCTCTACAAGAAAGTGCTATGTTCAGCTGCTCTGGGTAAATGCAAACCGACCCTTCCAAGGTCCTTGCGGGAGGGACACTGTGTCCCGTGAAGTCACTACCTGTTATTTTCCTCACAGGTCCGAGACAAGAAAGGGACAGTTGGCTGTTAATGCAGAGACTTTAATGGTTTGCATTGTATTTGGTTAAAGATAGATATCACAGAAAAAATAGCCAAAATAATTCATAAGAAATATAAAATTACATAAATGTGCAAAGACATTGTTGCAGTTACTTTTCAATGCTGGGGAAAACACCCACCAGAGCAGCTTATGGGAGGGGCAGGTTTATTTCAGGCTTAAATAGTGCAGGGTAAGTTTCCCAATGGTGGAAGAAGATGCCTCACTTCAGCAAGCATCCATAGCACAGAGAGACAGAAAGCCCACATCAACACTAGCCAGCACCAGTAGCCAGAGCCTAGGCTGCCTCTCAGCACAGCTTAAGGCTGGACTCAAGATCTGTGCCCAGTGACAAACCTCTGCTAGCAGGGATCTACCTGCTGCAGACTTAAGTAGAAACCTTAATTTTAATGAAAAATAATTCAGGCTATGGGGCACATACATTTAAAATCAAACAAGCAGATCTGGGCATGGTGGCGCACACCTTGACTTCCAGCACTCTGGAGGCAGAGGTAGGAGGATCTCCATGAATTTGAGGCCACCCTGAGACTACAGAGTGATTTCCAGGTGAGCTGGGCTAAAGTGAGTCCCTACCTCAAAAAAAAAAAAAAAAAAAAAAAAAAACCTAGGTCTTGAACTTGAATTTAAGAGTGGTTTTGGGAGAGACGAAATAGGAGCATCAAAATTCCCACTGAAACACACACACATACACACACACACACACACATACACACATCACATCATGATATGTGTAAGATACAACCCCAACTCTGTCCCCCACTAACCATATAAACCTTTGAAATATTTAAACGTCTAACTCTCAGAAACTTCTATATCAAATTATGTTATTACTAAAATATTTTAACTATGTCCCCCACTAACCCCCCACTAACCATATAAACCTTTGAAATATTTAAACGTCTAACTCTCAGAAACTTCTATATCAAATTATGTTGTTACTAAAATATTTTAACTAAAATTATGGATTTTTTTGGAAAGAAATAGAAGGGGCTTGCAAACTTGAGCAGAAAAGACCAGTAAAAAGATGAATAAAACTGTACATGTGAACAGAATAAGGTAGGTGGGGTTAAATATATCAATAGAACAAAAAATGAAAAAGTCAAAAAACTCTTAGTCGAATGATGTTAAAACTCCACTGTAACAAGCACAGGTTTCCTTAATGAGGCCCATTCTTTAAAAGCATAAGATGTAATCCTGTCGAAAGCCCTCATCAAAATTATTGATGGGTGGGGTCTGACATGACCACCTTATGATTTATGTTCATCAGAATACAATATGTTCTTTGTTATCAAGCAGACTCTTGAGTATTAGTTTTGTAATCATGTATATATATATATATATATATATATATATATATATATATATATATATATATATGCAGAGTATGGGTGTGCCAGGTCCTCTTGCCACTGCAAATGAACTCGAGACCCATGTATCACCTTCTCCATCTGGCTAACCTTGGTACTAGAGAACCGAACCTCGTTCCTTAGGCTTCTCAGGCAAGCACCTTATCTGATAAGCCATATCTCCAGTCTCAGCTCTTGAGATTTAATGGGTTTCATTAAGAAACATAATCTGTTTCATAGATAACATCTTAATGAGTTTAGTCACCATATTTAACCCAAGCACCAAGCACTATCTGCTTGGCTACTGTTTGGATTATAGGCAAACAATATAAAACACAAGCAAAAAATATAAAATGGATGAATTTGGTTAATATTAAATTTAATATCAAAATATAAGCAATTTTCTTTTATAGTTACATAAGCTCATATTTGTTTAGACTATTTGTATATCATCAAAGTATATATAAATAACAAATAGATAGGTCACTTTATCAGTCTTTTAAGGTTTGACATTTTGATACGTGCAAGTAACAAGGAGGCATGTTGTTATAGAAAGAAATAAGGTCTCAAATTCACTGAAGGATACTTGGTGAGCCTTTATGGTATATCACAGTGTTTTTCAGAATGTAAATAAAATATCTTTATGAAGGTTACAGATTGTCATTACTTTTGGGGCAGTGCACAGAGCAGTTGCTTCTGATTTACGAATACATCTTGCTCCAAAATTCTCTTTATAGCTTGGTTATTTAAAACTCAGAACACATGAGGAAAATATTAGGCATCATAACTAGACTCTTAAGACAGTCTACACAGGGTTATTTTACACTGAAATCTATAAAAATATACTTTTAAAACAGAACCTGTCTTCTAATTTTTACTGTTTATATCACCCCTGGCAGTACAGTACAGTATTACCACTCTAACAGTCCTAACATGCAGTTCAGCAGATTATACTGGTATTTTGTTGTTGTTACTTGCTTATTTTGAACTTGTTAAAAATTGTTAAAAATATAATTGATTTTAAATGATGCTTTTTACTAATTTATATAGTGCTACAAAATGTTTTTTCTAGTTTTTTGTTTATTTATTTATTTAAGAGCCACAGACAGAGAAAGAGGCAGTTAGAGAGAGAGAGAGACAGAGAGAATGGGCACGCCAGACCTCCAGCCACTGCTCATGAACTCCAGATGCATGGGTCCTCTTGTGCATCTGGCTAACGTGGGTCCGCAGGAAATGAGCTTCGAACTGGGGTCCTTAGGCTTCACAGGCAAGCGCTTAACTGCAGAGCCATTTCTCCAGTCCATACAAAATGTTTTAATATATTGATATGCAACATAATAATAGAATTAGGGTAACTGGCACAATTATCACATTAAATGTCTTCATATATTTATGGTGGAGAATAAAAATTCATTTTGAAGCCTGGAGAAATGGGTCAGCAGTTAAAGCTTTTGCCTAAGGACCCAGCTTTGATTCCTCAGCATCCACTTAAGTCAGATGCACACAGTAGCGCATGTGTCTAGAGTTCATTTGTAGTAGCTGGAGACCCTGGCATGCTGTTTTTCTCTCTTCTCTCTCTCTCTCTCTCTCTCTGTGCTTCTTTGTCAAATAAATATTATTTAACGTATTGTTTATGTACTTTGAAATATAAAATATGATAAATGTTGGAATTTTCTCTGAATAAAAGCAATTTCTTATACAAAACATTACAGAAAATTGAAATGGGGACAAAAAGTGATGACCATTTGCCAAGTATGTTATAGACATGTATGGAAATGTGATGAAATGTTGCAATTTGCACAACCACATGAAGTAACAAAAAATGGAATTCCAATTATAGTTAAAAGCATTCAGCAGTCTAACTCATCCCAGCCCTGTTTTTTGTCCCGCAACCATGGATTCTTAGTTCTGGTTAACCTGATTTTTTTTTTCTGTTCTGCACACCTGATATTTTTGCTCATCATATACATGTTCCCTTTCATTGATTATCTAAATATCTTTTGTAGATTTTTAACTTTTTTGTTCTAAGTCCCATCACATATTCACACCTTTGCATATAACACATTCTGATTCCCCGTATAGAATCTCAGATCGTCCATCTCCCATGGTGTGCACAGTCTCAGTTACTCTGTGGAATCTTCTGTTTTACCTCTGAGACTCTCTGGCTTTCTATAGTTGAAACTGTCCTGGATGTATTTTTATTCTTTCCTCAAATATTTGAAATTACATGGCCACTTGAGAATAACAAAGATCCATCAATAGAAGAACATATATCTTACAACCTCTCACTAAAAGAGCGACCTCTTTCACATTTCGCAGTGTCTGGGAGACATTACAGAGGAAGTAGTGATTTAAACATGAGTGGCTGCTCTCACTATCCTAATAAGCTCCTCCAAGAAGATGGAGATAGACTCTGAGGACACTCAAACCTCATCAAAGCAGAAATCCAGAGACTGCAAAAAGCTTCACGTTAAAGAAGATTTATACCCACTAAGTCTAGGGGAGCATTGGGGAAGAGGCGGGGAGGCGGAAAGATTGTAAGAGTGACAGTGTGGGAAAAAGCATTATAAGGCATTGTCCGCACTCCCACAGAGAGTGACTGATGCAGTCATAAATGCACAGTGAATCGCAATAACCCCTCTGAGGAGGTCCTCTGCGGAACGGGGGCAGGGGAGAGGGGTTTAAAATTATAATCTAAGGGGAATATGACCAAAACACACTTTGCTCCTATAGTAGAGTTGATAATTATTTTTTAATGATAAAAAGGAAAAATATTTATATTTTTAGATAAAATCATTAAATATTTTATCAGTCTCAATTCTGAAAGATTGATGTCATAAAAGTAAGAAAGGTCAGAGAGAACTTCATAGCAATATCTTCATTTTCCCAGATATGATTTAACCAACACAAGCCTACTGAGCAGATGTGACTTGCTTTTTTGTTCTGTATTTTCCTCTCTATTTCCACTGGACTACAACAAAACTATGTTTTCCCTCTCTTCCATCAAACACCACAGTATTTAGAATTATATTTAGTCCACAATCACCTATGTATCTTCAGTAGAGAAACATTTATGTTTTGCTTAGACTTAGAAGAAAAACCAATTAGGATTTATAACAATTCTTTTACATTTTTGAATTCAAAAAATATAAAAAGGTTTTTTTGCATTATTTATTGCTAAAGTATGAGTAACTGGAAAACCACTTTAAAATATTAAGAATGGTAATATGTTTTAGTTGGTCCAATAAATTATAAATGCTACTTTTCATAAATCTATTTCTATTCTTCCCACATTCTTTTCCTCTACTTCAAAGTTTACAGGTGATCATTCTATCCAACATAATTGTCACCATTTTAAAAAGGCAAAACAAAGGAAGATAGGAAGAAAGGAGAGAAGTAAGTGGATAGGATTAGACTTGACTCAAGGTGTGTACTGAAAGATTAACAGGGTGTATCATTAGGCACAGACAGTAGTTGTGATCATTGTCATCACTACCAACATCATCATTATTGTGACTGTGTTACACACCATTCGCAAGCAGTGGGTAGTCCCTGTGGAAAACATGGTCCTGAAAATCACTGGAAGTCATGTAAAAAACTAAGATAAATAAAATTCTACCACTAAGATAGTTTTATATGCACACATAGTTATTCACACGATGTATATTTAACGCTGTTGATTTTCTATATTGTACATTTATTTTATATTGCATCTCTCAGTAAGTGTTGTATTTTTGCATGTTGTTAAATGTTGGCATTGGTCAACATATAGTATATAAAATATACGTGGATTTAATGCTTTCATTCATATAGACACATCTGGCATGAAAGTACTTTGCCTGATAGTCTTAATTTTCTTAGTATCATGTCCATTGTCATTTTCATGTTAGATTGATGAAGGAGGGAATCTCATGGTTAAACAGCAACAGCTTTTAAGGTCTTAGTGTATATAGTTAGTATAACTACTCTGACACCAACAGTAAACCACCTATGTAAGGTATTACTATTCTCAATATCTATTTGTAACTTTGTGAGTACAGTGTAGTGTTTATCTTAGTCATGTGTATTATTGTTATTTAATTAATTGTGAAAAATGAGCAAAATCTATGGAACACTAAGTTAATCCTATTATTTGGGAAGAATATGATGAATTTATTTCTATGTTAAATAATAAAAAAAGTTTTTCTTAAGATATGAGAAAAACCTACTAAATGAAGAGATTACTCAATGGGTAAGGTGATTGCTTAACAAGCAAGTGAAACAGAGTTCTGTTCCCATGTAAAGATAGATATGATAAGTGCACTTGTAATCCCAATACTATGGATGCAGAGACCACCAGACCCCTGTGACTCCTTGATGAGCTACCCTATCCAGATTTATGATATCCAGGCTCAGTGAAAGATCTTTTCTCAAAGAATATGATAGAGAATAATTGAGGAAGACACTTGACACCTACATAAGGCCTTCACATGCACTCACATGCATGGGCACCTGTGTGCGTGTGTGTGTGTGTGTGTGTGTGTGCACGCACACATGCAAATACATACACACAGTTATGTACATACATCTATGTATAAAGATACAAATACATATAACATCCACACACACACACACATCTATGCAAAAATGCCGGTTTCAAATTAAAGAAGATAAAATGACTGATTTACTAATTAATCGTATCTTATCCAACTTGACACTAAACTCATTCTCTAAGTTTATGATGCTTGCTCATCCATTTGGGAACTGACACTTTTTTCATATTTTCAACGGACTAAATTATTTGTCAAAAATATTAGCAAGTTTTGAACTCTATCTTGTTAATTGTTTAAAAAATTGCACAGTACAAAATTTCATCACGCTCATATAAACACGTTAGAAACATAGGCACAAAACTTGTTCAAGATTAAAATAATAAAGAAAGATTAACTAAGGACACTGGAAAGGGAAAGTAATATTTTATAATGAAGAGCACATTTACCATATTTTATATCAGTTGTTTTTGTTTCTTAAAATGTTACCAACACATTCTCTTATAATGTTTTATTCTATTTTCATATTCTCAGAATTAATAAAGAACTACTGGAAACATTTGTAAATGCCTTTAGAAAGTGAACTATTTTAAAAGGTGTTTTGATAAAAATTATATACATGAAGAAATGTTTATTCTATACTTGCTAAGTATTCTGATATCTTATGATAAATTTAATATAAAATTGTTTCATAATTCTCCTTTATTTTTAATGCATCTTTTAACCAATTTTTAGTGGAAGTGGGAAAAGTAAAATTCCATTTCTAATTTTTTTTTCTCTTTACCTGTGGAGTTTTTTCTCCATTTATTCTTATAGAGCTGTGGCTAAATGTTGTTTTGTCATTATAAAACCCCACTTTTTTCCATGCTAGGTATGAACTCAAGGTCTTGCACTTGTTAAGTAAGACCTCTACACTCTTAGCCCAACTCTCCATGTAGCCCAGGCTGTCCTGGAAATTATACCCTGCTTTCTCACTCTCTTTAGATTACTGATCACAGCACATAACATCCCAGCAGGCCAGATGACTGCAGTGCTCTATCACAGTCCTTCTGGGCATCACCTTGTGCCTATTTTTCCACAGCAATCCCCTCATGATTGTGTGTTTGAATTGGCTTTTCCATCTTCAGCTCTCAGCCTTTCTGCCTAATCCTATGTAAATTGTTGATACAATAACTTATTGTAATGTGTATAGCTCAGAGTTAGTTTGCACATTTCTTTGAGATATGGGAATCTTTGATATTTCCTTGGTATAAATTTATTCATATATGCACAAATTTTCCCAGGTTTTGTTTATTGAAAAGTATCTTTATTTCCCTTTCATTCTTAAACATATTTTACCTGGGGATGTGTCAACATAGCTTGGCCTGACAGTTCTGTTTTCCCCTTTAAATTTAAATTGTTGCTACAAATGATTGTTAATGCCACAACATTTAATAAAACACCAGTTATAATTCTCACTGTTGTTTCACTTATATGGAATGCCCATTATTTCATATGACTACTTTGAAGAGATATATCCAGACCATTGGTGTTCATCAATTTTATCTGGAGATCTAGATGCATTTTTGTTGAGCATATTTGGAACTCACTGAAATCCTGTTATCAACATCATTAAAGGTTGTCCTGAAAATAAAAATAAATGCACCATGAGTATCAGAACCAACAGGCACATTTCACTTTTTATGTTTTCTATACCATAAATAAATATCTGATAACTGGGGGCTAGATTGAAATTTTGTTTTATGAAATGAAATTAGGAGCCTATTTTTTCTGGAATGGTTTCCTTTCTCTCATTATCAGGGATTAAAAACGAATTTGATAGTGATATAGTTACTTGTGTCATACAGGAAATGATTTCTATTAAGGGAAGTCATACAAATTAACATGTGAAGACAGATTTCTGGATGTTGATGATTTTATTTCTAAGGCTCAGTGGTAAGGAACTCTAAGAATATAACAAAGTAACTTTTAAATCTGTGTTGTTGGTATCTCCCTTAAGACTTTTAAATAAAGTCCTATTCTCCATGGGAATGTTTCAAATAAGAAATTGCTTTAAAAGAAAAATTATGTAATTATCATGTAATAACAATGATACTATAAGAAATTAATGATATTGTCTTAGAAATGTTAATATACATATGGGTTTAACTTTCCCTTGTATATCCCATTGTTCCAGAGTATGATCTGTTTCCTCTATCAACAGTTTGGGAAAATCAACCAGTATTTTTTTTTTTCCTAATTAAGCTAGTAGTAGCAACAACATTTACTTACATTTCTAAATTTTTTATTTATTTACTTATTTTGAGAAAGAGAGAGATCGAAAGCGCTTGGGTGCACCAGGGCCTTCAGTTACTGCAAATCAACTCTAGACACATGTGCCACCTTGTGCATCTGGTTTACGTGGGTCCTGGGGAATCACACTTGGGTTGTTAGACTTCACAGGCAAGTACCTTAACTGCTAAGCAATCTCTCCAGCCTCATTTATTTATTTTCCATGAATTTATTAAGGTATTTCCTGGGAAATCAGACATAGTTTCTCAGTGAAGGAAAGGAAGGTAGAATGGCATCTGATTTTCCAAATAGTAGGAGGAACGTGCTCCACTAAGTGATGGAACAAACAAGTATGTAATCTTGAGGAAAAATGCAAAGTATTTTATTTTAGATCAGAATCCTGTGTTGCAATGGTTATTGCAAGATAAGGTTTCAGGAGTTTATGCACATATGACTAGTAGATGTACCATCATGTTTTCCTTGCACCATGCCTTGGGTATTGAGACTTTACCTGCATACCATGAGCAATAGAAATGCTCTTAGTAGCTGTTTTACTCATAAATGTAGCAAATGTTTATATACAAGTTTATATAAATGCATATACTTTAAAAAAATTTATTATGAGAGAGAGAGAGAGGAGAGAGAGAATTAGTACACCAGGGTCTCCAGCCACTGCAGTTGAACTCCAGAGGAGTGTGCCACCTTGCATTATGGGCAACCTTGTGCATGCATCACCTTGTGCATATGGCTTATATGGGATCGGGGGAGTCAAATGTGGGTCCTTAGGATTTACAGGCAAGCATCTTAGCCACTGGGCCATATCTCCAGCCCTGAACATATATACCTTTTGTTAACTTGAAATATCAATTCTTTGTGAGAAAAAAATTATAGTTTGTGGCATGAAAAATTTAAGAAGTTTCAAACCAATAGTACATTAGTCAGGCAATGCTTAATCACAATGGCTCATGTGTCAGTTCAAAGCGAGGACATATAGCTAGACAAAACACCAGTTCTACCTCACTTTTTCCTGATCTGCAAAGTTTTAGAGCTTAGAGCAGCAGCACTTGGGCTCCTGTAACAACACATGCAGGGATGAAATCAGAGCATAGCATCTCTTCCCCCCAGGGCCTTATGGGCAGCTCTACCCACTTCCCCCCACCTTACAATGAAACTGTGAGAGTGGTCATCATGTGTCACTCACTAGACTTGTTCCTTTGAACTTCCCATTCTTTTATTTTTCTTTCAAAGAATTATAGGAAATAGAAATAAGAAAGTGTTGATAAGATAATACAAATTTTCAATTATAAAGTCAGTGAATTCCAGACAGCAAGTATTCAACTTGAGAAATACAGTTAATAATAATAATGTTTATACTTGAATTTTGATCAGTAAGAGAGTAGACCGTAAGTGTTCTATATGTGTGCACACACGTAGATTGGTAATTATGGTAGATGAGGTATATATGCTAGGTTAATAGTGGTGATGACTTTACAACATGTATACTCAACCAGACATATATGAACAGCCTTATCACTATTTCCTTGTCAACTAAATATTATGCCTATCTTATTCAGAGTACTTCATTGCTTAATAGAGAAATCTGGCACACAAAATTCAGTACCTGCACCAAAAAATTCAGAATTTAATTAAATGTTGGTTACAACCTTTAGTTTTAAGAACAACTGAGTATTAGTTAAGCATCACAGCTAAGTGAATTCCAGGTATTTTCCCAAACTACTAAAATGTTTGTTTCACTTTTTCTTCACACTAGGAATGGATATAACACATAACATACAATGTAAATTTCTTTTCGTCTTCTGCAGTGAAAATTTTGAAACACTGAAGAGAAATATTGTGGAAGATACTAAGAGATGAAAAGTTGTCTCAAGCTCATGAATTTAAAGAATCAATATTGCGAGAATGATCATATTAAAATATGCAATATTTCTATTCCTGTAATCCTTATCAAAATTCCAGTTTTATTCTTCATGGAAATAAAAAAAAATATCTTAAAATGCACACAGAATCATGAATGACTCCAGATAACGAAGGCAACTAGATGAAAAGAACACTGCTAGAGTTATCATCATGTCTGATTTCAAATATACTATAGAGCCATAGTAATAACAGTAAGATACTAGCACAAAAACAGGGCCATCGTGCATTATAATAGAATAGGTGACCCAAGGATAACACCAGGGAACTACAGAAGCCTAATATTTTATGCCAAAAATACACATTTAGAAAAAAATACTATTTTTGCAATACAGTACTCAAAAAACTAGATATCTACTTGTAAAAGAATAAAACAAGATTTTTTTTCTCTCAACCTGCATAAAATTAAAGTCCAAGTAGATCAATGATCTCATGAAATCATGAAACTCTAAAACAGTTAGAAATAGAGAGTACAATTCAAGGCACAGGTATAGGCAAAGACATACTGAAGCGGATTTCAGGTGTCTAGAAAACCAGACATAATTTTTATTTTAACAAGTACTAAATGATTATACTGCGCCACTTGAGTCACTGCCTCTTCACATATATTTAGTAAAGACAGAGCCACAGCTCAGGAAACAGCAGTAATCAGGTGACGACGATGAGGCCGAGGATGACGAGTCGTAGGATAGCTGGAGGACAGTTTCAGACCACACTTAAAACACACACACACACACACACACAAACACAAAATAAAATAAACAAACCAACTGAACACCTGAGCCACAGCACTCATAAGGCTGAAGCAGGATGATTGCAAGCTCGAGATCTGCCTGGCCTACTTAGTGAGGTCGAACTTATCATGGGCTATGAGAGGCCTGTGTTTTTTGTTTGATTGTTTTTTTGTTTTGTTTTGTTTTGTTTTTTTAACAAGGAAACTAACAACAGCCAGAACCCTATCAATATAAGTATTATATTTTTTGTTGCTGTTTAAAGGGGAAAACATACATTATAAACACTGCTTTAAAATCCTTTAATATATCATAATATTAAAACAGAATTAGATAGCATTACAAAATGAAAGAAAGTCTGTTCCAAGAAATTAATGCATACTATTTAAAATGCACTATGGTGTATAGAAAATCCTACAACAGAGAAATTTCCTCTTGTGGAAAAGTTGCACTCATAAAAGACATAGGAATTGATGGAAAATATTCTGTAATTACATGTTAAGGATAAATTTAACTCTGATGTTAACTGTATAGCAGTAGATAATATGGCTTTCATTGATAATCATCATGGGATATTATAAGATTACAAAATAAAATATTTATAAACTATGTATAAAGCTAATTTATGAAAGAAAACAATACCTTTATGCATTCAATGCATTCCAGGAATTCCAGGAGTCAAATATATCATCACTTTCTAAGTTAGCATTTCCACTTCATTGCACTATTAACTGAAAATCATAATATGAATGAATTTAGAAAAACACATTTAGTAATCAAAGCCCCTGTAAACTGAATAAAAAAAAGTCACAAAGCCTTACTAATCAATTTTAAAGTGGCACTAATACTCAGTTATCGTTTCTTGTTTCAAAGATGGATAAAATACGAGTTTTCTGTCAAGTTGCTTCAGTTGGACCTCCTAAGAGCAACTCTCATTCTCTACCCCTGGTGCATCTTTCCATCCCACCAGAGGAGTTTCCTTTTTCCAAGCTTGGTCATATGTTATGACTATTTTTACCCTTTGTCTCACATGAACACTGAATTGAATCTAATAAAAAGTATATGATGGGCTGGAGAGATGGCTCAGCAGTTAAGGCACTTGCTTGCAAAGCCTAAGGACCTGAGTTCAATTCCCCAGTACTCATGTAAAATCAGATTCACAAGGTGACATGTGTGTCTAGAGTTCATTTGCAGTGGCTGGAGGCCCTGGTACATCCCCTTTTTTCTCTTTCTCTCCTCTCTGTCTCTTTCTCCTGCTCCCTTTCTCAAATAAATAAATAAAATATTTTAATGTATACGTAAAGAAAATTACAGGGGTAACAAAGCATATTGAGCCTTGTTTATCATTATCACAATTGAAAAAGTTGTTACTCATGTGGTTCTACTGACTTACATTCCTTACTTCTGACAAAATTAAGTGGATTTACTTTGCTTCTGAGGTTCTGTGTTTGGTTCCTAATGGATCCATTTACTCCTATTTCCCTCTGCCCTTCTCACTTCAGCTCTTTTCCTGAGGAATGTATCATTTTATCTCATCAAATATATTTCAAGGGAATATGTTCACTTTTATTGTGGCCTCCATTCTTTTCCAGCTCTTCCCAACAGGGTTTTCATTTTCTTAATGCAAAAGCACAGCTCTCCCCTCAAAGAGAACACACACTCATTTCTTACAAAGCCAAACATGAGTAACCAAGGCTTAGAACACAGACTCAGGTTACTTCAAGTTCTGTGTTCTGGAGTCATAACACTATCGTGAAGTCTTTGCAGTACCAGAATGAAAAGAAAAAAAAAAAAAATCATAGACCAAGTCATGTTTCAACTACCCTGATCGAAGCATCAAGCAGGCAGGTCCAGGGATCACCAAAGTCTTTGCCACAAGATGATGATATTCTTAGTTTTTAGGTTAGTGGAAGCTAGGTGTCTGCTTGTCCATTCCAAGGGTTTTATCTGATAGTCACAAGCACATTACGACTCAGAAATGGGCAACAAATGACAAAATAAGGGGACTAAGAAGGTCCCAGATAACTTGACTCTGGATCGGTAACATCTCGGCTTTCCATGACCACTGAAGTTCTAATCGCTGCACAACCTAGACGAATGTTTAATATAGATGTCACTTTAGTTGGTAAGTTCAGCTAACACACTACCATTCACAGAATACTCACATCGTGCTCATCATTAAATCTCATACCTACACATTTCCTACATATCTCTTATTTTATTTTTTTTTTGAAGGTGACATATTGTCCAGAGTTAAAGGTCTATATAGGGTTTAACTTTGTGTAAGCCAGTTCCTACCTCCCAGTTAGATGTGCCGGTTTCCTCTTTGCTTTGTCAATATGTGATTTATAGCATTTTCTTTTTTTCCATTTCTTTTTGTAATTGAGAAGATGAGCACATGAACATAACGTACTTTGATTATATTCCCATATTCTTATCTTCATTTGCCCCACCTCTTTGATCTCCATTCCACCTAAGACTTTTCTTCCAAGTAGTGCTTCCTTTGTTCTGATGTCTCTTTTCTTTTGTCCACCTCAGTCTTACATCATAAAAATGGAGATGGGTGCAGAACAATGCAGATCATGTGTGGGTACCAGCAACTAACATGGGGTCATGAATACAGCAGTAAGTGGGGGTAGGGAGTACCCCAAAGAATTCCTTCCACCCTGTGGCGCTTACCTCCATTCTGTCCCCTCTTCCACACTATTCCCTGAGACATGGAGGGCTTGAGAGAGATGCCTCATTTAGTGGTGAACACTTCACAGCTTCTTCTTTTCAGCTTTGATGAGGTTTGAATCTCCTCAGTGTCTATAATCATATCCGTACTGGAGCTTCTCTGGCTAACAGTGACAGAAGTACCTAGATTCATTCTGCCACTTGTCACATTGTCACAGAATTCTCTCTCTCTCTCTCTCTCTCTCTCTCTCTGTGTGTGTGTGTATTTGTATGTGTGTGTGTGTGTGTGTGTGTGTGTGTGTGTAAAATTGCATGTTGATGTGGCCTATGAACTTAAAAATGAGTTTGCCTTCTTAGGTTTATCAAAACCATTGCACAATATAGTCAGATGTACACATTCTCAAAGATACACAGTTGTTACTATAATAAAACAGGATGCATTATAAGAAGATAAAAGTTCAGAAGCAGTTATTCTTAACTAAGAACTGCCAAAATGTATTCCACTAGTTTGGTTGATTTCAAGAGCATATCCAACAATGCATCACATGATAACATGACAGTAAATTGCTCGCTCCCTCTCTCTCTCTGTATATATATGTATATATATATGGTTTTTCAAGATAGGGTCTCACTGTAGCTCAGGCTGACTTGGAATTCACTATGTAGTCTCAGGGTGGCCTTCTACTTCCAGAGATCCTCCTACCTCAGCCTCCCAAGTGCTGGGATTAAAGGCATGCACCACCACACCTGGCTTAATTCTTCTTTTTGACTGTGAATCTTATATTTAATATATTTTCTGCATTGAGACAAAATAAGTATTATCATTTAAAGGTTTCTCTACTTAATAGCTATTTCTCTAAAGTTGGAATGAAATATATTGTTATAGTTAGCACTCTCCAGAGTATAAAAATTGCCTTTTGAAAATGATGTGTTCAAGGTTCTAACCTCGCCTGTGTTGTGTGAGATATTATATGACCAATGAGTGAATCCTCATTCTCTCACATGTCATTTCACTCCAGGTAATGTGTGCTTCATCTTGGCCATTTTTATGGTGAATAATGCTGGAATTATAGAGTACACATTTTCTTTTCTGATTTTCTGGTCAAGGATAGAAATAGAGGCTCCCATTTTAGCTTTGCATAAAGCTGAAAAGAAGCAGAGTTTGCATTTATGTCAAAAGAAGCTTCATGGGATAAAAGGTAGCTGAAATGTGTGAGTTGTGATAAGAATGGCCTCTTCTGTGTCAGGAGCTTTTATAATGCACTTACTGCTAACATTTTTTCCCCTCTGTGGATCAGAAAAGTTACAGGAAATGAAAGGTTACGTTGGCATTCAATTCAAATACATGTGAACATCCCCAATCCATTCTTACTGTATTTTCTATAGACATCACAGTCATTGCAGGACTTGCAAGTTTTATGAGATAAAACAAAATACCTTGTTTATATTTATACAGTTGTACAGGACAAGGTTAAATTTTTAAATGAGTTCTTTATTTTCAATTGAGAGGTCTAACCTAGGGAAAAGTTTTGAAAGGAAATTCAGTCAAAATCAAGAAGCAGTGTTTATGTTAAAAAATAAATTTCAGGGGCTCAGTTGTTGCACCCTGTTTCTTTGTGGATTATCATGATTATTTAGTTCCAATGTTTGCTTTAGGATAATGAAAGTAAACTAATGTATAATTTGATGCTATTTTTAACATTAGCTGTTGAAATAAAATGTACAGTACAGGGAATAATGCAAACACACACATGTGAGTGAACATATGTACTCTCAACACACATTCATACATGCATACGTACCTAGCATGAATAGGTACAGATATAGTTTAAGTTGGCTTAATGTATAATTTACATAATGTATTAGACAAATTGTAAATACCTAGTGGCTATTTATTTATATAGCTATTTAAAAAGAATCAGAAAAATGTTACAATTTAAATTGTGTGTATAAAGAAAAATATAAGTACAATTTAGTTTTGCAACAGTCTATAAAATAAAATGAAGAACAAATGCATCTTAAATTATTAAAAGTCAGGATTTTCCCAGTACATTATATTTCATCATTGTTTAAGAAATAAAAATTGTCATATACGGCAATAAAAGGAAATTCGTTTTGTGTAGAAGTTTTGAGAATATGACTATTCTCAACATCATTTTGAACCTGCAATACTTACAATTTTATATAACCAATGAAGTCAAAGAAAAGAGAATAAAAATGTGTAATTTTTTAATTGAAATAAAACAAGGGGAAAAAAGGCAAAATTGGGTAGTATCCATAAATATCTAGGGATTGTGAATTTTCTAAGTATGGACACTAGTGCAATGAAACCATTCAGCTCTGTGCTGAGCTTATCCTCCTTCCCAGTGCTGTGCATTGACATCCATGGTTTACAATTGATGGCGACAGGAGCCAGAGTCCCAGCGCATTTGAGAAGAGGACATATATGCACCACAGGGTGCTGTATAGTTTTTAATGGCCCTCTAAGAAGACTCCTTACTTTTCTTTCATGTTCTCATTCTTCACACTTATTCTTCCAAAGAAATAATATCACCATTTTTTCTTAGTAATTAACGTTAGCATATTTTGCTCTCACTCACAATAATGATATTACGAATAATAGTGAGGGGGTGAAGGAGGAAACTCAGTTGGTAATGTGTTTGCCTCACAAACATGCAGAAGTGAGTTTGATTCTCAGAACACACACCAATATCTGAGTGGGCGGGCATACCCTGCTAACCTAAGTACTGGAACAGAGGAGACAGGAGGATCCTTGGAGACACTTGTACATTTTACTTACCATGCTTACAAAATAGTAGGCAGAACCCAGAAACAATGACACCTTAGGATGTCCTCCAGCACACTGGAGCATGCTGTAATCCCAGTCCTGTAGCACACTGGAGCATGCTGTAATCCCGTCCTCCAGCACACTGGAGCATGCTGTAATCCCCGTCCTCCAACACACTGGAGCATGCTGTAATCCCCGTCCTCCAGCACACTGAGCATGCTGTAATCCCCGTCCTCCAGCACACTGGAGCATGCTGTAATCCCAGTCCTGCAGCACACTGGAGCATGCTGTAATCCCAGTCCTGCAGTACAGTGGCACATGCTATAATCCAGTCTTCCAGTACAGTAGAAAATGCTGTAATTCTAGTCCTCCAGCACACTGGAGCATGCTGCAATCCCAGTCCGCAAGCACACTAGCACATGTTATAATCCCTTTGCTGGGCAATCAGAGACAAACAGATGGGAGGGGCATACTGGATATCTTATTTTATTGAAACAATGAGGCCCCTGGCCATTGAGGCTAACTGTCTTAAAAGCCATAGTTAGAATCTACTTTACTTAATAAGAAAGCTTGTCTAAGCAGGGCCACATGTGCCCCATTACAGTATAGCCATTTCACTTCCATGGACAAAGTTTAGACCTCAACTACATTAGTATGTTTATTAAGCCTAAGTCATATCACACTTGTCACAAATAACTATCAATTGAGAAATTTGTTCATGAAAGTAAACTATATCTGTTTAATTAAATTAACATAACAGTGCCCAACAGTGTTACAGAAAAACTGTGTGCGTTGTGCTCTTTCCGAACTGTTCGTGTTTCCCATTTTTTATCATTGAATAGTATACTTTTGTGTACTTGCCCATCATAGATCCCTGCCTTATATTGAAGCTAAACATTGAAAGACAAGAGAACTTTTCTTAAAAAAAAATATTAACATAAACTCACAATGGCATTCTATTACAAAACTTGCCAACATACTTTTTTACATTTACTTGACTCTGTTTAACATAATCATTCATAATTTCTCTTTAATTGTATAGCTTTAGATCAGGCTAGGTCCTCCATAGCCCCTAGAGACAATTGATAGAAGCTCTTAAATTTACTGTGTTGTTTTTGTTCTCTAAGACCACCTAAAACTTAAGAACGTTCCTAAGACTCCAAATGTATGATATTGCTTTCCACTAAACTTTCTAGCAATGACATGTTTTTTTTCATAAATTGGCTCACAGGTTAAATTAGAATTTAGCAATTAATCTAAATTCTGGGTGACATGCCACTGTATCTACTGAAGTGAGACATCCTTTCAAAATAGAGCTTCAGGCATAGTTTCTACTGTGCAACAATACTTAAAATTATATGGTGAGGGTCAGCTGGCATACATGTCAATCATTTTAGAGAAATAATTCAAAAATACTCCTTAGTATTTTAAAATAATCTTTTGGGATAAGGCCAACTGTGGATGTTTATTTACTGCTTTTATGTCTTTTTAGTCAGCTACGAGGTTAGATTTTGGCAGGTCTTAAATGTCAGCAATGAATCATTTCTGCTATAATTATCCATATGCATATGATTACTTCCTTAGGTGCTTTGGTTGGTTGCAGTGAAAATTTATTAAACTAATATATTGTTTAGAAAATGCTATGCTGCCTGGAAATAAATAGAATATAGGCAAGAGGAAAAGAGTGAAAATCAGTGGACATAGACTTGGTAGACTATGATTTACTGGGTTGAGAGATCACTTGAAATTGAATGAGACATAATCATGAATCATCCTATGCAGAAAACACACATGAGCTACACAATTTCACCTGGAATGTTATGAGGCAGGACATCCGAAAAAATAGCTGGCTTACATGAGATGTCTTGAGTTTGATCCTCAGAACTAAAAAAAAAAAGAACAAAAATAAAAAAGAAACCAAGTAAACAACAACAGCAACAAAAAGAATATATGGATGCCCAGATTTTTAATTTAATTTTACTTTCCTGCTGAGAATTTTATGTAGTTTATTCTTATAATCCAATACCTTTGGAGAGTCTGGGAAATAAACATGAATAAAATAATGTCATTATTGTGACTAATTTTATTTAGCACACAGTTATATGGATATGGGATAAAGTCTATTTTACATTTATTATTAAATTTCTTTCAGTGAATTGGTTTTATTTGAATGATTTAAATAAAAATACTGCCGGGCGTGGTGGCACATGCCTTTAATCCTAGCACTCGGGAGGCAGAGGTAGGAGGATCATCATGAGTTCGAGGCCACCCAGAGACTCCATAGTGAATTCCAGGTCATCCTGAGCCAGAGTGAGACCCTACCTCAAAAAACCAAAAAACCAAAAACCAAAAAATAAATAACTAACTAACTAAATAAATAAATAAAAATACTCAAATCATACAAATTTTATACTCTATGTTTTTAAAACTTTAGTGGCTTTTACATGTTTTATTTATTTGGTGTGTGTGTGTGTGTGTGTGTGTGTGTGTGCGTGTGTGTGTGTTGGATGTCATGTATAGTGAGAAGGCAAGAGGAGAACATTCGGTGTCCTCATCTATAGCTCATTGTTTCTTTGAGACAATCTCTCTCTCATTCTGGATGCAGAGCTGCTGTTTTCAATGATAGTGGCTAACAAATGAAGCCTGGAAATGCTTGTCTTATACCTCCACACAGAACTGGGGTTGCAGTCATGGGGGGGCTATATCCATATTTTTCAATGGGTGCTAGGGATCAAATTTAAGCCATCTCGGACCCTAGCGCTTGCACCTGGTGAACCATTTCTCCAGCCTTACTTTCTCCTCTTACAGCACAGAGTTCAAGATTTAAAGTAATTTGTTCTTAGACCATGGCAGTTTTGCCCATTTCTTCCTTCACGTTATTACTCAGTGATAAGAACGCCATTCCGAAGCATTTATCGCTTATAATGGAATCGCTCATCTCTTCTCTGTGAATGTGCCAGACATCTTTTGTTTCTGGAGATTTGTGAAATTTCATAATCACAGAAAGGCAAAAGAATCAAATGAAAGAGCAAATTGCTTTATGTTTTAATACTTTGTATTTTGAAGGATTTGCAACATGTAATTAACTACTCAGTTACAGAACCCACCAGAATTTATTATATTTTCAATGTTGGACCATCTCCTCTATTTGATTCCAAAATACTTCTCCAAAAAGAAGCTAATATCTTTTCAGCAACTATGTCTCAGCAATTAAAAATTATTAACCTTTCTACTATCAATATATGTTTTTCTCTTCTGGATAATTAAAATTAATTGATTTTCAGGGTAAAAGACCATTATATTCTAGCTTTTTTTAACTTGTTTTTTTTTACATGTTTTAAGGTTCACTTATATTGCATAATATGTCATTTATTTTTTTATGTAGCTAATATTGTTTCATTATATAAGTTTATAACTTATGGTTTACACATTAACCCTTTTATGTGTACTTGAGTCCTTATTTTGGCTATTGTGATTTTTAATAATTCCATGTGCAACTTTTTGTTTTACTACGTTTTTAATCATTTGGGATCTACTAGAAAGAATTAGGTGGTTATAGGTCATAATGTTTCTATTTAATATCATTATTATACCTTTATTATTACTATTATTGTTCAATCATATTAATTATACATTGAGTGCATGTCACTCTAACATTTCCTTGACAACAGTGTCTATGTTTTGTTTTCTTCTTAAAACTTATAATTTGTTTTCTTTGGTTCTCCCTTGCTTTTCCCCATCTATCCCTTCCTCCCTCTGTCCTCCCCTCCCTCTCACCTTTCCTTCCTTTTGCAATTTTTTCCACCCATGGTGAGAGTATTTGTTTCCTTAATGAATAAAACTGTCCAGTATTTTTGCTTACATGCATTGCTCATTCATACTTCCATTGTGATAATTTATTCAGCTATTGGTTATATTGTTTGATTGGGGGTTGCTGACACTTTTCTGTTCTTTTTGTAATTTGGGCTATAATATTCTGTTGTACAAATAGCTGTCAAAAATTTTAACCCATCTCATCCATTTATTCTGCTGATTGTATCCTTGGCTATTCAGACATGTTTTAGTGGGGCACAATCCTATTTGTCTAGTCTTTTATATCCTGGAGTAAAAGTGTCTGAAGCTTTCCTATAGTGATTTCTGTGTTTCTGGATTTACATTAAGGTCTTTAATTCATTCTGAGTCAATTGTACTAAGTGAGATATAATCTACTTTTAACATGTTTGTGTGGATATACAGTTTGCCCAGACGCATTTATTTTAAAAAAAAAAAAAAGTTGTTTTGTCACTTAACACGTGTTTGATATGTTTTGTCAAAATACCAACAGCAACTGGCCATATCTTTGTGTGCTTATTTCTAGGTCGTCTATACTGCTCTATTTCCCCATATGTGTATTTTTTATTCAAAATCATATAGTTTTTGTAAGGACTATGTAGTCTACTCTTCACATCACAATGAATATAAGCAATTCATAACTAAGAGTAATATAAAAAATAATAAAAATAATAAAAAATAAATAAAAATAAAAAATAATAGTAAGCAAAAACAGAATTTTTTCACTGAATTTATATATTGAAGAAATTAATGAATGAAATCAAAATCAGCAGTGATTCAATACATAAGTAAATAAGCAATTCAGTTAATTACAATATGATATTGAAAGAAACAAAAAATAGCTTAATATCCTAAGTATTGGAAGGTAATTAAAGGATACATACTGAAATAAAATGAAAAATAACTGTCACATGGAAAGTCAACCACTATGATTTACTGAGCACTAACCCTAGCCAAAGACTGGTTCTGAGTGTTTTTTGTGTTTTAATAAATTTAGCCTCAAGTACTATGAATCATTGCTATGATTCTGAGGATTCTTTGGAGGACATAAAAATATGGAAATGTTTTATAATTTACTCAAATAATAGTGTTTTAAGTAGAGATTTAAATACAGTTGGTTTTCCTCAAAAAATCAGGCTTCTGACATCTATATTATACTTTGTCTATGAAACTTAACCTAGAGTATTTAAGTAGGATATATACTGAATACACAAAGACATGTAAAAAAGCTATGTCTGAACATTGATGAAATAGAGAATGATGATCCCTCAATAAGCTTATGTTCTAAATCAGCATCAATGATACAGATACATTTGATAGCAAATGGGAATTAATGTTTTAAACTGATAATAATCTGACCTTGAAGGATGAAGATTATGATGATGATGACAACTTTATGTGTGAGAGAGACAGACAGAGAGAAAAAGAGAGATAGATCCAAGATCCAGAGAGGGCCTTAATCCCAGCACTCAGGAGGTGGAGGTTGGAGGATCATCGTGAGTTCGAGGCCACCCTAAGATTACATAGTAAATTCCAGGGCAGCCTGAGCTAGAGTGAGACCCTACCTTGAAACGCCCCCCCCCCAAAAAAAAGAGAGAAATAAGAAAACCCACTCTTCCACTGTGGGTGGCTTAAGGAAGGGAGAGGAAGCATTTGAGTCATTGAGCTTGTATAATCCCTAATACCTTAAAATAGGGAAGAAAATAAATTGTTCCTACCACTCCATAAGAGAATGAACGTTTTTTAAAAAATTAACCTAATTAGATCTTCCTGGTCTAATCAACTGTAATTCCTGAAATGCTGAAATATAACACACTTGTGTTTTGTTCAGACAGTATGAGTGGCTTTTATTGTCGATGCAATAGAAAACCAATATGTGTATAGACTTATTTTAGGCTAGAGAGATAGCTCAGCAGTTAAGGCACATGCCTGCAAAGCCTTATGAACTAGGTCTAATTCCCCAGTACCCATAGAAGCCAGATGCTCAAGGTGGTATATGCACCTGAAATTCCTTTGAGGTGGCTAGTGGCCCTGGCATGCCCATTCTCACTCTCTCTGAGTGACTCTCTGTTTCAAATAAATAAATAAATAAATTTTAAAAAGATCTCATAATCACAAAATTTCAGAGTCTTTGAAAATTATGAGAAATTTGTACTTCAAAGCAGTGGGGAGGAGGCATTCAAGACAGTCTAATCTTTGAAATTTGAATAATGCAAGGGTTTAGAATATAGTATTTGAGTTATGTTTTGTGATATTTGGTCTTTTTTTATTTCACAGTTGAAATATTCCTAGGATAAGGTTTTAGTCCTTTGTAAATTAAGTAAATTTAATTGTATGAAGACATGCATGGAAGTCAACTTTTGATGTTATAAAATATTACCAGAATTACAGTAATTTAAAAATGTATATAGTTATTTTTCTTGCAGAATAGTTTTACTTATTATTGTCAATTATCATAGGAGGGAAGTCCTTAAAATACATAGATTTATCTTCTTTCTAGACTAGGAAAACAAAGTGAAGCTACCAATAAGACAGAGATTAAAAAAAGAAAGAGCTTAAATATATTTCTATACTTCTAGCTAGACAAAAGCCAATTATCAAAATTATTTTGTTTATCTCAAAAGAAAGGAAGCATAGAAAGTATTAGTTTGAGCTTACAAATTACAGAAAGGAATAACATTATGAAGAGTCAAAAAATTTTCACATATATTTCTGCAATGTAACTAAAACAAGAATATGGACAAGGTTCTCAACCTGGGACTAAATTGGTGATTTGTGTTTGGCAGAATTCTACTGAGCTCTCTCACAGTGAATGATTGGGGAGTAAATAGTGATGAGCATTTTTGCGGCAGAAGGAACAAACTTACATAGTTTTTGAAAGCAAGTGGAATCTTTGGGTTTTTTTGCTTATTTATTTTGAGTGTGTATTTCATGTAGTGCAATAAAAGCCGTGGGGCATTTTAAGCCAAACATTCTTACAATCTGCACATATTTTGAAAGTGATGAGTCTGGTTGTTGTGTTTGTAGAGGAGAAACTTGGGGATACTGGCTGAGAGGCCATGGAAATAGTTCATGAGCTGAACAATTGTGGGTTTCACTTAAGTGTTATCAAAAGAATCAGAGAAGTAGGAGTTACAGATAGATCCGATGAATATGAGAGAAAGAGTGGAAAGCATTTTGAAATGGTTACTGCCATGGAATGTGCTAGAAAAGGAACGATGGGACAGACAGTGGACGGGTCCTCTAAGTATTCACATGTTGGAAGCATGAACAATAGTCAGTCACAAGTAATTCCAGCCTTAGTGCCAGGTAATTTAGTTCATTGGAAGTGCTGCCATCAGAAGAGATATATGTGGTTTTCCTGAGACTTCCGTTTGTTAGTTCCTTGGAGAGGGTGCTGTAAAAGAGCAAGACAGGCCCCTTCCTGCCGCCCATGTGCCTCTCATGAAATCAGTGATGGCCTAGGCTCCCGGGTGATTCCCTCCATCATCATAGCATGCAGCTGGCCGCACCATCCACAGTCCCACTCTGTGACATGTGCCAGCAACTCAATGAGCTGAATAAATGTTTCTTTACAAACAACATAGCCTTAGATATGTTTCTATGTAAATGGAAAATAGACAAGGGCAATCAAATGAAGCTTTTATTTGTTTTTCTTTCTTTCTTTCTTTTTTTTTTTTTTTTTTTTTTTTTTTTGAGGTAGGGTCTTGCTATAGCCCAGGCTGACTTGGAATTCACTGTGTAGTCTCATGCTGACCTCGAACTCACAGTGATCCTCTGACCATGCCTTATGAGTGCTGGGATTAAAGGCATTCGCCACCACACCTGGATATTTTGTGTTTATTTTTATTATTATTAAAAGGGTGATTTATTGGATCAGCTTACAAGATATGCTCTACAGATAGGAAAATTAAAGGACCAGAAAGGTGCTCTGAAGATGGATGCAGTATGGAGAGGTCACAAGGTCAGGTAGTCGCCCAGTCCATGAGGCTGGATGCCTGGTGGGTTCTAGTTTTCTAAGAGAATAGCTGGGTGAAAGAGAGCATATGGTATATTGGTGGGCAATATCAGATTTAAAATATTATTGAGATGTTAAGGGTGGAGAAATGACTGTGACAATCATCAAGTAAAATTATTATTGAAGCCATTTAAGTAACATATTTATGTATGACTAAAGTGTAAAAAGCATATAAGGAAAGGCTCCTTGTGGTTTTTTCAATAACTTTTCATTGAGAAGGTATGTATGGTGAGATGTAAAAGAAGATGAATCATGACTGCAATATAGAGAACCGTACATACATGTTATTTTGTTGTTTATAAAATATTTTCAAATATAATAGAGAAATATTTAATAGACTAATAGTTACATTTTCAAATTCACTAAGCAATAATTGATTCAATTATATAGTGTATACATAAAAGTCAACTTATTGCCTCAGTATATTTCCTAAAGAAGATTTTGACAAAGTACTGAATATAAACTTTAATGATTTACAATAAAAATGAAGGAAAACGTGGCAGCATTATAAAAGTGTCTATAAATACTGAGGAAATGCTGAAATTAAACTGAAAAATGCACAGCAGGCAAAATGTTTTATGCTGGTATTATATAGAATATTATTTATGTTAATATGAAATGCTTTCTAAGTATGTATTTATTTAATTTTTTTAAAAAATGTGTCTCACCATTCAACTTTCAACTTTTAAGATTTAATTTTAAAATCATGTCTATAGTCTATATTCTTTTAGGAATAAGACCGTTTGGTTTATTCAGTTAGACTTATTCTGGAACAGAACAATTAATAGAGATTTTTTTCTTTAAAAATTTTTATGAACAGTTTTTATGTATATAGGCACAAAATGTAATTGATCATAGTCCCCTTTCATGCTTTGCTCTAGTCTCCATTTCTCTGTAACCCATTCACTGCACCTCTTTTTCTCCCCAACTTGTCTGGTGCAGATACCTTAGGATAGCTGGAACAAAACACCTGACCAAAAGCAGTTTATGAAGGAAAAAGTTTTATTTTGGCTTACTGGCTCAAATGAAAGTTTTATGATATCAGGCAAAAGCATATCTCAAGCACAGACCGGGCATCATGCCTGACTATAGTAGATGAATGATAGCCAAAGAGAGAGAGAGACAGAGCTGAGTTCTGGCAATGTGGCTATCATCCCAAACCCATTCCCAGGAGTGCACCTTCTCCAGCAAGACTCCACTGCCCAAACTGCCACCAGCTGGGAATATGAGCTCTTGGGGGACACTTAATTCAACCACCGCACATTCGCTCTAGTATTTTTTATGTTTGTGTAGGTTTTATTTTTGCCTTTCTTTATCACCCAGGTCAACGTATTGATAGGCTCAATATTGTGCAGCTGACAGCAATTGTATTTTTATTTTGTTTTATTTTTTATTAGTTATGTACAGAGTGTATACAGTCATGTTGATACCACCCTTAGCCTCTTCCCTGCCCTCCCTCCTCTGCAGGGACCCTTCTTGTTGGGAAATGTGGGTTGTGCATTGTGGGGTTAGCTATCAGTTATGGGTAAGAGGCAATGTCTCTGTGCATAATGACCCAATGTTTCCGCAAGCTCTTCTGCAAATTTCCCTGACCCATGTTCATTTATTTGAGGTCTGCTTCAGAAATGAGGTCTTGGGAACCTCTGTGTCCTGGATATCTAGGAGTTGAGTGTTCGCTGTGTCTATGTTCTTCACTCTTGTGCTAGTGCCAGGTTCACTAAGAAAGCAGTACTCTTGCTAATTTCCTCAATTACTGTTAGTTTTAACTGGGGCCCTAGTGAGCTAGTGAGGTGTGATGGGCTGGTTCTCTCCTTAGGGTCTGCATCCATCTAAAAAAGAGGAGCAAGTTCTCCAAGGGAGAGTGAAGTCAGCATCAGATAAATGATTTTAATTAGAACTATGTCTTAGAAGTAGATGAAGGTCTTAAAGACTTGTGAAAATGAAAACAAAATCATAGAACAGAACATACACATACACATGCATATAAATACATACAGGTATAGGAAGCCAATGACTGGAATTTTTGAAAAGGGATTTATATGGTTCAGAGATAGATGCATCATAATTATTTAATACTAAAATCAAGGACACACAGTCTAGAAAATAATGTGAATGAGGTATGTTCAGAAAATCCCATGTAGTTTCTTGGACCAACCTAGGATGTACAACCCTGCAAAGGCCATTGGAAAAGGGTCCCCAAGAGTCATCTTTAATTCACATCATTAAACTGCTCCATTTTGTTCTTATAAATAATGTGTCACTCAAGAAGTATGTAATCATAGACTTCTTTTTGCTAATTCCTAAAAGGAACCCTACTAAACAGTGCTACTCCACTTAAAGCATGGTAAGTATGCTCCTTTGGCCAAAATTGATTCCTTAGTCTTTAGGATATATGTTCCTACCATGTTCATAAGATTAGATCGTAGTGATTAGATTTGAAATTACAAATCAGTTTAAGGTTAGAAATAAATGTGCTGTAGGTTTACAATTTCACCTTGCAACCTAGCTTCTATTCTCTTTAAATACCTGCATACTATATGTTTCCAAGACACATTTGCATTTCTGCACTATTTTGTGTGCTGTATTTCTGAATAAAATGTTACTCTTGCTAACTTAAGAATGAGTTGGTTTTGACTGATTGTGTTAATCACACTTTTCATCACTATGACAAATGCATGGAGAAACAATTTAAAGGAGGAAAGATTATTTTGCCTGGTTTCAGGTTTCAGTCAGTGTGGGCTGGCTCCTTGTTTGTGGCCTGAGGCCAGGAAGACTGTCTTGGAGGGGAGGATGAGACAGAGCTGAGCTGGGATGCAAAGGGACTGAAGATATATCCTTCAATGTATGCCTTCTTTAAACTATTTTCTAAACTAACTCAATATCAGGAAGTTTCCAGCACTTCTCAACAATACCATGAATTATCACACTATGTGTGGAATAATCCACTGATTAGACCACAGCCTTCATGACCCAAGTGCCTTTCAATGACATATTAACTGCTGAGAACTAAGTCTCAACACAGGATCCTTAAAGGTGGAACACTTCATATCTGAACAATAGCACTCATGTAATACATAACAAAAATTACCACTGAAAAGCGTTTCTTTTTTAAATTCAATATTACTACAGAAACATTCTGCTATTCTTTTTCTCAATATAATTAATCAAACTTTAAATAACTTGAAGTAGTCAGAATTTATTATATGCATGTCTATGATCAGTTACATAATTCTTATTTTATTATGATTTGTATATGTTTGTATATGTGTATGTGTGTGTGTGTACATGTGTTTGTGTGTATGGACATGCATGTGTAATGACATGCATGTCATAGCACATGTGGAAGTCAGAGGACAACATTGGGATATTTCTGTTCTCCTTCCATCTTCTTTTTTAATATATATATATATATATATATATATATATATATATGATTGACAACTGCTATACTTACAGACAACAAACCACGATATTTCCCTCCCCTCCCCCACTTTCTCCTTCATAGCTTTGCTCTCCATTATATCCCTTCCCTCTCTCTATTAGTCTCTCTTTTAATTTGATGCCATCATCTTTTTCTCCTATTATGAGGATCTTCTGTAGGTATTGTTAGGCACTGTGAGGTCATGGATATCAAGACCGATTTCTGTCTGGACAGCACTCCTTCAGTGATCTTCTGAAACAGCATCTCTCTTGCTGCTGCTGCTCTTGGGAACTTTTAAATTATCTTGCCTCCCCCTGCCATTGCCATGGATGTTGACTTCTGAATCATTTTATCGCCAGTTTTATGTGGGTGCTAAGGAAGATAAGCCTTATTCTATCAAGCTTCCAAGCAAGTGCCTTTAACCACTGAGCTTTCTCCCAAGGTTTAAAGTATACTTTTGGTTAAACCAAATTTAGTTCATACTTTGGACATTTTATAGAGAACTACCATCTAGTGAAGACTTCGCACTGCAGCACATTTTCTTACTTTGGGGTAATATTCAGAATAATTCTTATTCTGAAGTTGGAATATAAAATGGCCCCCATCGCCAAAAGCAACTGTGATCAAGCTTCCTACTTTGTCCCCAGATGCTGGCAGCTTTGGGAGGTGGAGTCTTATTGGAGAAGGAAGGTTACTACCCACTGGGATTTCAGGGCCAGATTGCTCTTGCTGCCCTCCCACCCTGCGCCTGATTCAGTGGCCATACTTTCTCCATCATGATGAAACTTCCACTTTGGACTCTAAGCCTCATATCATCCCATGACTCCCATAGGCTTCATGTGCTTAGGTGTTTTGTCCCAGCAAGGAGAATATAACTACTAAAGAATGTTGTTGTTAGACGTGGAATCACTGCTGTGATAACTGACTGTGATTTTTGGTCTTTTGGAACTTGTTTGTGTGAGGATCATGGAAGGGATGTGACAGACGGTGCAACTTTGGACTGGAGGACTGTAGAAGGCCTGAAGTGCTGTAAGCGGAGCTCCGTTTTCATCCTGGGAGAAGTTTAAAGGACCTAGATGCAGAACGAATTGTGGATGGTGAAGGCTGGGCTTATGAGGTTTCAGAGGGGAAAGAAGAAACATTGTTAGAAAAGGCCTGCAGGCAGAAGGGTTGACTGTGTTCAGCTTATTTCCTGAGAATTTGAACAAAATTGAATATAAGAGTAATGGACTGGTGTGTTTTGTGAAATGAAGTGTGGGGCAGAAAGGAATGAAAAATATAAATTTTGCCACAGAAAGAAATTTAAACAAGTTTAAAGTCACATCATAGAGACTGGTTTGGGGCCACTAACACTGCAATTGCTAAGGAGATTACCACTATTAAAAATGAGCCATCTGAGCCAGGCATGGTGGTGCGTGCCTTTAATCCCAGCACTCAGGAGACAGAGGTAGGAGGATCTTCTGATGAGTTTGAGGCCACCCTGAGACTACAGAGTGAATTCCAGGTCAGCCTGAGCTACAGTGAGACCTTACGTTGAAAAAAAAATCTATGCTGCAATAGGACAATAGGAAAGATTCTATGTAGGCAAAACACTAGCCACTGAAAGCACACGCTAATATGACTGCAATTTTTTTTTAAAGATATGACCTGACATAAAATCCTGAAGGAACTTCTTGTTGCTTTAAGTCAAAACTTCATTGTAGGCTGGATTTTGAAATGGCAAACTCCACTTAGTACTTGTTTTGGAGCAAGCTGCACAATGCAGGGGAAAAACTGGGTGTCTTATAGCCAGCAGGCTTCATGGTATGTCCTAGAGGCTGGGCATAGAGCTACAGGATTTGATGTTTGCCTCATTGGCTTTTTATCTTGCATTGATCCAGTCCTATTTTTTTTCAATGTTGTCTTTTTGCAATGAGAATGTTTCCTTTTTGATGTTATTTATTAGAAGTATGTAATTTGTGTTTTGATCGTACCAGGCTCCAAGTTAAGAAACTTTCTTGAGTCTAGGATAAGACTCTAGACCTTGGACATTTGAAAAGTATTAGAATTGGCCAAAACTATGGAGAACTTTTTAGGTTAGACTGAGTTGCATTGCACATTGTGAGATGATCATGGGTCTATGGAGGCCATAGGCAGAATGCAATGGTTTGAAGGTAAAATGGCCCACCCAGGCACAAGTGCTTGTGACTAAGCTTCCTACTTAGTGTCCAGCTGGTGGAGCTATTGGGAATGGGAATTGTCACTGCGGCTGGCTCCAACCCTTGCAGTCTTCTTGTTCTGCCGCCCTGTTGCTGAAATGGTCAGCACTGCGAGGAAACATCTCCTTGAAATTGTCAGCCTGAAATCAACGCTTTCCTCTTATAGGCTGTCTCTGGTTGGGTGTTTTGGCCCAGCAGTGGGACACAGCTGCTACATCTTATTTTAAATGCTATCAATGAATATTCAAATACTTTGCTTGTTGTATGATATTAGTGGCACATATTTCCATTGATTCGGATAGAGGCTCGAATGACATAGCACTTTCTATGCTCTCATAGGAAACTGCTTATTACCTCAGCGGAGGGAGTATAGATTGAGCTACCTAGCTGTGCAGATATAGTGATTTACAGGGAAGAAAAAGTTCATTTTTACTGGGGAAGCATGAGGCACTTTCAAAGGTGATAAAATAACAGTTTATTATTCTGGTTCCTCAATATTCACGTAGACTTAATTTGGTATTCAAATAGCTGGAACAGCTCTGTCTTGCTAAGCAACAGTCACTGATCCTCATGACTTGTCCCTCAGGCCAACATGATATTGGGAATATTATTTCCTTCCTATTCATAATCTTAAGTGATCTACTATAATTACCATGTAAATTTCTGTAACAAAATACCTGATGGTTGAGTGAGTATTACCCGTCATGGCGAGGAGGGCCTGACAGCCACGGCAGCTCATGGCTGTGGAAGCTGCTACATGAGGTAGCTGTCTAGATCCTGTCCACAGTCAGGAAGGAGGAAGGTTGGCAAGCCCAGTCTCCCAGCAACATGGCTCTCCTGGCTGCACACTACTTTGCAATTATATTCTACAACCCAAATCAGTACCAGCAGCTGGGCCTGGTTTTTACGACACATGAGCCTATGGGAGACATTTGAGTGTTTGAAACAGTGGGGGCCACTTCTGATGAATTACCACATAAGCATTTTTTCCTATGGCATAATAAAGAACAGGAATTCCATCATTTCTTCAATGGCAATGAAAAGACCTGAACTTTAATGCCACCTACTATTTGCTAAGATGAAGTCTGAGGAGAACAGTGAAGGGCACTATTTATTTGTCGTTATATACTTATGTTAAAATTACATATAGTGTATGATATCAATTTGTATGATGGATTTTCCCCATGATGCATTTCTTAATTTTATATTTTGCTTCCATATATACTAAGTAGATATATTATTTAGGCAAAAACTAGTAAACAAGCAGTCCTAATAATAGTTCTCACCCTCCTTAGTCTTTAGGTCATGGGGAGATTTACAAGCACGAAAATACAGGGACGTTTCTCTGCTTGTATAGAAACTGATTATTTTCACCAGCACAGCTAAGGAAACCAGAGAGCCCAAGTTCTGCATCCCTTCAAAATATCTTTAGACATATAACACTGATGAATATAATGGAATAAAATTATAGGTGATAATCATCCTTCAGGACTATAAAAAATAAGGTGGTAACTGGAAAAACTGAAGGAATAGAAAGGAAAAAATTCCTGTCAGATGAAAAGGCATGGTGTGATTTAACTGTAGTTTTCCTTCTCCTTCGTTCTGTCTCTCCAAGCTCTCAACACTGAGCTGTCATTTAATTACGGACATTGGTTGAAGTCCTGCCATGATGAGACATAGGTCCTGCTCACTCCACGTGAGTCTGTCAGAGCCTTTCCACATCCTCAGTACTGGAGTGTTGCAATCGTCTCTTGAACAGGGAGCATTTCTCTGTGTAATATGTATGTGATACGTGTTCACCAAATGCTTATTTCCTTAGCTTTACACCTTAATAACAAGAAGTATTTTCACAGAACATATATATTCATGTAGGTCATATGGACAGAACTTGATATCCTGAAACTTTAACTATATTTTTGAAATGTTGCATCTGTTACACGATGCACAAAGTTGACAGAATCATGGACAGCACCAGATGGAGTATATTTGTAATTTGAAGAGAACTGGTAGAGGTCAAATAACATGTGCTTTATGCTGCCCTTTAATCGATGGAGATTTTCATGTGCTTTAACCCTATTAATTTTGAGTGACATTTCTGGATACATTATATGATGTGTTGGATGCCAGGAAATTTGTTTGGGAACCTATATAGATAATTCTTGGCCAACTAAGGTGGTAATTTAGAGTTTAATTTTCTTTATGAATTTTTATTTGTTTATTGTTGGTATTTTCATCTGGGGTATCTCAAGATAATAATATAAATCAATTTTATCATCCTTGAAATTTGATCACAAAACAATGTTATTGCATAAGTGTATACAAATTAAATTTCTAGTCACTGTAAGAAAATAACTACTTTCACTGTCTGAACTCTGGACAGAATATAAATCTCCAAACATTGTTTTTTTTTTTTTTTCTGACAGTGGGGTCATAACTGTACTTCTCCTGTTACATAGATATTTCTGAATACTCAGTATTCACAATTACCTTGTTGAAAACAAAGATTATAACTTGCAAGTATTTTTTTTTCATTGAAAACCTCCATAATTGTAAACAATATCCCATGGTAGTTCCTTTCCTCCCCTGACTTTCCCCTTTGAAACTCCACTCTTTATCATATCCCCTCCCCCTCTCATTCAGTCTCTCTTTTATTTTGATGTCGTGATCTTTTCTTCCTATTATGGTGGCCTTGTGTTGGTGGTGTCAGGCACTGTGAGGTCATGGATATCCAGGTCATTTTGTGTCTGGAGGAGCACGTTGTAAGGAGTCCTACCCTTCCTTTGGCTCTTACATTCTTTCTGCCACCATTTCCACAATGGACCCTGAGCCTTGGAAGTTGTAATAGAGATGTTTCAGCGCTGAGCACTCCTTTGTCACTTCTTCTCAGCACCATGGTGCCTTGTGAGTCATACCAAGGTCACTGCCATCTGAAAAGAGAAGCTTCTCTAAACAAAAGTGAGAGTTGCATTAATATATGGGTATGAGTATTAAGAGAGGTGCTTACTGTGAGCATAGTATATAAATTTAGCCAGACACCAGCAGTCGTTACACCCCTAGGGCTCATGAATACCCCTGTTGTAGGTTTTCAGTATCAGGGTTGTATTCCCTCCCTTGGAGCAGGCCTTCAGTCCAATTAGAGTGTGGTTGGTTTCCCCCATAACAGACTTGCCCCTCTTGCACCCATTGGTGCATTTAGCCTTTTTGGCCAAATTTAAGGCTTGAAGTGTCCACTGTTGAGTATCTTCACTGGTGTTTTCTCTCCCCTTGAACTGCATGCTCTGTGGCTTTTTCCAGCTTTCTGTCAGCTGGTCTACGTGGAGGAGGTTTCAGCTCAGGTCCAGCAGGATTTCTCAGTAACCCTCAGCCCAAGTATGTGGAGCCTTCAGCAATAGGGTCTTACCATCTATTCCTTGTGGGTAACCAAGGGCCTTGGAAATGGCCTGTAATGTTTTGGGGGTATCAGGGACCTCCCTGGCCAACAACTCACTGGAAGGTATCCTATCTCTGGTAATGAAAATTTTCTAGTAACAATCTATGGCTTCTGAGTGTTCCATTGTTCGAAAAAGTAGGTTTCCATATGACTTATTTATATTGTCTTAGATTTTGACTAGCCCTCCCTCCACCTTTCCTTTGCTCAACCTCTTCCCCTGAACTTTTCACTTAGGCCTTTTCATCCCCGTTCTTCTATTTACATATATACAATAGCATCCTAATAAGTCCCCCCTCCCTTCCTATCTATTCCCTTTATGTCTACTTT
Organism: Dipus sagitta; assembly: GCA_036346955.1. Classification (NCBI taxonomy): domain Eukaryota; kingdom Metazoa; phylum Chordata; class Mammalia; order Rodentia; family Dipodidae; genus Dipus; species Dipus sagitta. The sequence continues at coordinate 90,243,274 of CM070782.1, read as the reverse complement.
CTAGCTTACTGGCCTCTGCTACTGAGTTTTATTCCTACTCATACAGAAATCCAATCATTTGTAGCGAGGATCCACATATGAGAGAAAACATATGCCATTTTGCTTTTTGGATTTGCAGGTACTTTTGTTGCTTGTTAAAGACCAAGACCATCTTTGATCCTTGGGTACTCATGAAAGAGCAAGGAGGCATTTGGACTTGGCCAATATAAAATACATGAATGCTGAACAAGAATGGGAGGAATAAAATAATAGGGCAGAGAAAAGAATGGGACGCTCCCTTCTGTGGGGAGGTATTGAGAACAACTTGCTAGTAAATATGTGTACTGAAGAGATTCATCCTGAACTTCTTTCTCCCTTGTGGCATGCTTCTTAAGGCAACATTTCTTCCTTAAGTGACCTTTCCACGTTGCGTTTTCCTATGCCAGTGCCTCAGTGTCAATGGCTAAGACTGAGATTATCTCCTGGCTTCTGTGTGTATAGCTGATTGAACTTTCTACTCGTGTTAGCAGTTACTTTTCAAATAAACCGTAATAAAAAGAAGAAGACGAAGGGAAAAAAAAATAATCCTCCAGAAAACCTATAAAATAGGAGACTCCAGAGGTTTCCATCAAGAAGCTGTGATTGATTTCTGACAAAGCTGTGACCTGTGTATGTTTTTGTGTCACAGCTGCTTTTGATATCATTTAGCAGTTGAGTTATAATAGCTGTCTGGAACTGCTTGTGGGCCACTCTCTTTAAACATTTTAATGTTTATTCCTGCACAGGGCCTCACTGGGATCCATATTTCACTCTTTGAGTAGAAATTATGTTTGCTGACTCAGAAAGACTGTCTAAAAGGGAGTTAGTGGGAACAAATCTGTCACTCTAATCATGTTTGTTAAGCATAGCAGTGACTTACTGCTTAATTTCTAGTATTATATATTTCTTGATGTTTTCTATCAAAAGCCACTAGGACAATCCAGAAACCCATTAAATATGATTGAATGGCAAATATAGTGAGAATCCACTTGTAGCAAGGGGAATGCCAGCATGCCCTGTTTACACAGAGTAATACCTATCAAAACTGTGAGTCAGGTAAACGTCACATAACCATTAGAAAATATCATTATCTTTACTTGGCAATTTGCATCTCCCAACACCATTAATTTTAGAAATGTGTTCTAACTGATATTCACTGGAATTTGTAAACTGATTAATACTATACCTCCTAAGTCCAGGAGTCACTTGTTCTTGACTTACAGTAACCAACGTAGTTTTTCAGGTTATCAATGGCCTTTCATGACTCTGAGAGTATATGGAGCAACAAAGTTTTTTAGGTAATCAGTGGTCTTTCGTGACTTTGAGAGTATACAGGCCAATTTTTCACATAGCTGTGGAATGAGGATAGGGTCTGAAATCAACTTGTCTTTGATAAATCGGGCCTGTATCAAAGATTCTATCAATTGCCAGAAAATTACCTTTTCTCTAACTCTTCTCTTTTCAATTCACGAAACCTATTCATCCAGAGTTCACTGCAAGCCTGCCAATAGCAGTAATGCAAATTAAAAGATGGTTCACAAAGAAGATGCAACGTCTCTGTGATCTTGCTCAGTGCTAGGATCTATGATGAGTTTCAATCATTCAAGTAATTCCAAAGCACAGGTGACTCAGTGTAAATCAACAAATAGTTCTTTCTGTGCTGAGAATTCTCTGCTGCCCATGTTTAGAGGCTTCTAAGATGTATGATCATGTCCTTTACAGAGATAGACAAGCTGGATAAAATATACAATATCATCCAATAATTGCATGTGCTGTGTGACAAAGTAATAAAACATGTTTCATCATGTCTGGAAATTTAAGCACATTATTTGAATCACAAATTTTCTGGTAAATCCCTCCATGGACCTAGGTCTTTTTGTTTAGTCTACATTTCTATTATTATTAATTAATGTACATATAAGAAATTACTTTCCTTTCTATTTTCCCAAGAATATGGTTCTAGTAATAGATAAATTTCATGATAAACATGCTACATAGATACTGTTTTTCACTGTGTAAAATTCTTTCATACTTTTTACTTAACTCCTGTCTTACCAGGTTTTCAGTTAGCATTGATACTCCTTAGTTGGGAGTTTGGAAACTGTGATCATCATAAGCACAATAATAAAATAGTAATAAACATAATGTGCTATGACTACTTCATTGTTATAAATTTGTAACGCCAGATGTACAAGTTGGCATATACATTTGGAATTCATTTTCAGTGGCTAGAGGCCCTTGTGTGCCCATTCTCTCTCTCTCTCTCTGTAGCAAATAAATAAAATATTTTAAAATTTTTGGAAAGTCTTATATTTAGGCTGAAGAATATTGTGTTCTATTTTTTGGGCAAGTTTAATGCTTACCTAAGTAAAAGTGACTTGATACTAATTACTACAATTTATCTGAATGAAATAAAAAGATACATTAGAAAGATCAATAAAAATAAATAGGAATGTGGCAATCAATAAACAATTTAAAATAAAATCAAACAAAATAAAAAGGTTAATAAATTATTCACTTCTTGTGAAAATTTATCAGTTTGGTCATAGCTTGAAAGAATACATTTACATTTAAGTCATGTATGGTTGCATAACTCTTAACAGCCTATATGTTAGCTGTATGATTGATTCAGTTGAAAGAAGAGAGTCCAAAGGAAAAAGAAAACAAAAAATAAAAGATCATGCTTTATTTTTTTAAATGGTAATTAATACAGAATGATATAACTTGAAATTTACACTCTGTTGCTTAACAAATAAGTGAATATTTAAATAAATTATTTTATTTCAATTTTGTCCTCTAAAACATGTATGTTGGAAAATGCAACACACTTGGGCATACAGAAAGGGGAATGTAGAGGACCATCTCTTCCCCCTGGGTTAGAGGCTCACACAAGCACGGACACTCTCATAGTTTTCCCATTTATCTTTTTGCTCTTATTGTTATTTTGTATGATGCTGTCACTTTGTTTTAATATTGAGCTACTTGTTTAAAAGGTACTCAGAGATTTATATCAGAGAAGATGTTTGGCATAATGGGAAACAGTGCTGGAATACATAGTCTTAGAAATATAAATAAAGAGAAGAAAATTTGGTCTGTACAACTGATATGTGATTGTGCAAGTATACAGTAATTTCAAAGGAAGAGAATATAACAATTTGCCATTTTCAGGAAAATAAAAATGTTTTAAATCCATTTGTTTCACTTCAAAAGAAAAACATCTCTATAGAAAATCATATCAGAGATACAAAACAAAACTAAGAGAGAAATAAGATAAAATATAAGGACAGGAAATGAGGAAAACTTGTGAAATGAAACAGAAATACAATGAAATTCAAAATGCAATTACATTAATTAAGAGCACTTAAATAGCATTTACAGAAGAACAAGAAAAAAAAATGAGGAAGAATGTACTGTAAGTTAGAATAAATTACCAGTAGCAAAACGAAAACAGGATAGTTGGTAGACATGTAGATAAAAAAGTAAAAAATTATATGATTTAAAACAATCAAGAATGTAATAATGTAACAATAAAAATTTTAATAAAGAATGAACAATAATCTTAATCACAAACTTTGTTGAATGAATGGTATCTGGTTTTAACTTTACAAACCTCTTATTAAACTTTAGGGAATGTTGTGAGAATGTCACTATAACATAATTGCCTCTTGAATGGGCCCCAATATTGTTTTGGAGGAAAGTGGCTTAGTGAATGCTTGGTACATCATCCATCAGTCTGTCATCTCGCTCACCACTCAGCTTACTTCTGCTTTTCAGCATGTGCTACTGGGCGGGTTTCTGTTCATTTTTCACGGCTTTCAGTTTTCAATGATGTTTTTGACTTGGAGAAGTCTGACCTCCTTGAAACCTTTGTTCGGTATAAGCCTGTTCTTAGTAGTTCTGACCGCACGCTGGGTTCTCTCCATTCTAAGGCCTCCTGAGTTCTTGTGAGTCACTAGAATTCCAGTGAAGACTGGAGTATGTACGCTCAGACCTCTAGAGGTACCATTCAGAACTGTCTGCGGAGAGTTGAAACATAAAGTTTTCTTGTTTCCATTGCTGCTTTTTATTTGTTTCTTGGTAATACTGGTTAATAACTGTCCATTTGTTGCTTATATTGACACAAAGTTAACTTCATATTAATCCACAGAACTATGTTTTTATTTTTGTTCTCACCTTGTATAACAGACTTACTAATTAACGTGGCCTCTCAAGCTTTCATTTTCATGACTATTCAACTTTTTAACCTACACTACAGTCTTGTGAGTATGAGAAATAACCCTGTATAGATTATGGAAAATGAAACAAAACATTAAAATTTTGACCAGAGGATAAAATATAAAAATTTGTTCAAGGATTTTTTTTTTTTTTTTTTTTTTTTTGGTTTTTCAAGGTAAGGTTTCGTAGGGTCTCACTCTAGCCCAGGCTGACCTGGAATGCACTATGTAGTCTCAGTATGGCCTTGAACTCACAGTGATCCTCCTACCTCTGCCTCCTTCCCAAGTGCTGGGATTAAAGGTGTGCACCACCATGCCTGGCTTGTTCAAGGTTTTTGAATTTACAGTAGTTTTGACAAAAGTTTCCACAGGGGATAAGGGGATACTTATAATACTCTGACTCTGTATGCAAATTAATCTGTAACATATTAAACCAAGCATTAGTCATGAGTTTTCAGCACCCTAAATACTACATACAATCTGACTCATTGTTCTACCTGGGAGTTTAGATCATTAAACAACCGTTATAAATCAACAGCTCTTCCTACTTATCTTTTCTTGAGAAAAAAGCCAGTACCCAATGTTAATGCACCATGAAAATAATCATGGAACTGGCCTGATCCAGATCTAAGATGACTATTGTCCATAGAGATGTAACAGTGAAAACACCCGAGGTGAACGTACCTCACTCCCAATGCTGCTCTCTTTCCTGCATCCACGGATCCCTACAGAATCGCAGAGAATCACAAGCTATTTGAAAATATATGAATATTAGTAGCAGTTTTGTTGCTACATCAATTATTCTATTAGCTTAGCTCTCGAGACGTAATGAAGGGACAGTGAAATGATCACGCTGGGCATTTGACAGGAGAGGAAACGAACGCTGCTCCCTGCCTTCTACTAACACACGACAGATTAGTTCTTACTGTCTGTGCATAGGCAAAGGGGCAGTCAAGTGGAGAAACAGACATGGGATTTCAGTGACAGAGAATCTCTGACTTGTGATAACTGGCATGTCATTTTGAAGAAACATGAAAAAGGAGCTGACATTTCCTTGTGATTTGAGAGATCAGGGACATCACCTCTGTGAAATTTACCTCCAGCTAATGGCCCGTGATGACCTAACAAAGGATTGCGAAGACCGAATGCATCAAACTAATCTGCATTCACCTCATGAGCACCAGGTCTCTCAGAACTGGGAAATAACTCTCCTCCACTGATTGTGTCTAGCAAGAGTGCTTCCTGAAAATGAGGACCATGTGTCATTAATTCTTGTAGAGATAAAAATCATCAGTTGTTTGAGGCTATTTAAACGTGACTTGCATTATAACAAATTTACATGTGTTCATACTTTAGTAGAACACACACATTCAGTGATCATTTTAATAATTTATTTTTATTTATGAGAGAGAGAGAGAGAGAGAGAGAGAGAGAGAGAGAATGGGTGCACCAGGGCTTGCAGCCACTACAAATGTGTGGATTGGGTAAACTCAATTTGTTTTCACTTGTATAGGAAAAAAAGAATGTAATGCCTCTATTTTCGTTCTGAATTAGCTTTATTAAGCAATCATGATGTCCTTGATATTTTATTTAATATTTATCAATATATTTTTCTGTCAATTGTTCTGAACTGTTTAATTATACCTGATTTTTCAAAATAAATTTCATTCTATTTTTGTTTTGTATTTTGAGGCAGAGTATCACTCTAGCTCAGGATGACCTATGACTCACTCTGAAACCCAGGTTGGCCTCAAACTTACAACAATCTTCCTACCTCAGCCTCCCTAATTCTAGGATTAAAGTTGTATGCCATGACACCTTGATACAGTCTTAAAAATAAGTATTCATGGGGCTGAAGGGATGGCTTAGTAGTTAAGACATTTGCCTACAAAGCCAAGGGATCCAGATTCAATTCCCCAGAACCCATGTAAGCCAGATGCACATAGTGGCGCATGCATCTGGAGTTTGTTTGCACTGGCTAGAGGGCCTGGCGTGCCCATTCTCTCTCTCTCTCTCTCTTTCTCTGTCAAATTAATAATAAATGATAATATTTTTTAAAAAATAAATATTCATTCTATCATCTCATCCAATGGGCTTTTTGTCATCCTAGCTATACATCTAGTCATTTGTTACTTGGCAATTGGTCATAAAATTCCTGTATAGGTTTTCTTAATAAATCAGATTTTATATATTACAGATATGAACTCTGTCTAAAGTGGAGATGGAAAAACATCATGAATTATGTGGGCCATTTACTAACTTTATAGTTTTGTTTGTTGTACAGAGACTTTAATAGTATGTATTCCCATGTATTTCCTTTTAGGGGTATATCTTGTGATAATCAAGTCCTATTTAGAAAGTTTTAAACTACGCCAATATTGATTTGTATGCCCTTAAACAGTTTCAACATTTTTCTTATACATTTATTTTTATTTTTATTTTTATTTTTGTAGTCAATGAATATGGTCAAGTTGGTAACATTGTTAGCCTCCTCCCTGCCCTCCCCCCTCCACAGGGACACTTCTTTTTTTGGGTAAATGGGTTATGCATTGTGGGGTTAGCCTTTAGTTTTGGGTAGGAGGAAATGTCTCTGCATGTCATGACCAACGTGTGGCTCTGAAATCCTTTTCCGCCCACCCTTCCCCAAATTTCCTGAGCCATGTTGCATCCATTTTAGGTCCGCCTCTGTGTCTCTGGATATCTTGTTTGGGAAGGGTTGATTGTTCTCTGTGTCTGTCTTCTTCACCGTTGTGCTGGTTCCCAGTTCACCAAGAAAGAGAGATAGAGAGAGAGAGAGAGAGAGAGAGAGAGAGAGAGAGAGAGGCAGAAACAGGAGGAGATAATGATCAGTTTTCATCATACCCTTTCCAGGGCCTTGTGAATCCCGTGTTCCCTCCCCTCCTCCACACCCAAATGGTTGAACCTTCAACATTTTTCTTTTTAAAGTATAATCTTCAATTTAGTTTGATTTTTATAATGGGTAAGGAATATGGACCTAATTTAATTCTGAAAATGAGTAGCCAATTTTGGCAAGATCATTTGGTGAATATGCTTTTTTTTTCCCCAGTGTATGTTTTTCACACATTCGTCAAGTATCAGGTGGTAATACCTGAGTGTGTATACTTTTGTGTTTTCCATTCTGTACCTTTTATCAATTTTCTGCTGTATTTGTCACTGTGACACTTTGAGATTCAAATACACAAATATTTTATATCTTGTGTACAGAACCAAGGACTCATGTTTGTTTTTAGTATGTGCATGTGCAATATGTGTGATGTGGTGTGGGAAGATATAGTACGTATACATGTATACGCAGATACAATGATCTCACAGTCATGTGTCCAGTGCCCAGAGGAGAAATTGAAGTGCCTTACTGATTTTTCTTTGGATATATTTACTTGATCTAGAGTCTCACTAAACTCAGAGTTGCTATTTCCTATCAGAGTGGCTGACCAACGATTTCCAGGATTTTTCCAGGCTCTATTTGCCATAGGACTAAAGTTATAGACTAGCAGGTCAATTGTAGTTACTTTCTCACTGCTGAGACCAAGCAACTTACCAAAAGCAGCTGATGGGAGGAATTTTATTATTATTACTATTTATTTTATATTTTGGCTTACAATCTCCAGGGGAAGCTTCATGATGGCAGGAAAAGATGGCCTAGCAGAGTCTGGACATCATCCCCTTGCCAATATTAGGTAGGCAAGAGCAGCGGGTGTGTGAGCTGAACTCTGGAAATGGGGAGCTGGCTATAACTCCTTAAATCTCGCCCCCAGCAACACACCTCTCCCAGCCAGGATTCATCTCTCAATGCCACCAGCTGAGGACCAAGTATATAAACACATTAGTTCGTGGGGTTTCAAGCCACTACATTGTTCCCTTCACTCCCATAAACACATGACCAACCATTAGGTAAAATGCATTAAATCCAACTTTATAAGCCCTCCCTAGGTTTTGCTTTGTTTTCTTTTCTTTTCTTTTTTTATTTCAATGATGTTGTTTTAAATCAATCCCAGGACAGTTGAAACATACCCATACCCATAGTCCAAGGTCTATTAACTGTGATCCCGTAAAACCAAAATCACTAATGGCACAGAAAAAAAAATTCATACTGCAAAAGATGGTGGTGGACATAGTGAGGAAAGATTGAACTAATGCAAGGTGAAAAACAAGCAAGACAGACATCAGATCATGCAATTACAAGGGAGACAAACACAAATTCTCTGGGCTCCAATTCTACCCCTCCATATGATGAAGCTGTTGGTATTATGGCTTTGCAGCAGAAGAGAAAAGCAATGATTTTGATACCTCTAGCACTGTTCCTTCTCCTTAGACTTACATTGGTATTTTGGGGACATCTGGGCTTCAATATGTACTCTGGGACTTCTTTTTTTCTAGGGAGATTGTCATTGGAATTTTGGTAGTTAGTGCACTGAATGAACCACTAGATTTGTTTTTCCTTACATGGCTGTTTTCACAATATCACACCCACTGATCCGTGAGCAGGAGCATATGAACATCTTCAAGTTCATTCTCCAGCACATTAGTTTCACTGGGCAAATTTTTCACAACGTGGTTAGTTTCATTCCTAGATAATATCTGAACTTGGAATCATGAGTAGAATTGAGTTCCTGATTTCATTTTGTCGAAGTTCATTATTGGTGTATTCTTGTGTGTAGATTTTATACCCTGCTAATTCATTGGTTTTCTCATGGAGACATTAATGCTGTTTAAGTATACAATGATATTGTCTAAAAATAAGAATAATTTCACTTCTATGTATATCATTTCTGTACACTTTAATTTCTTTCTCTTCCCTTAGTACTCTACCTAAGACTTCAAGCATTACATTGAATAGGCCCACAGAAAAGAGCATAACTTATTTCAGTACTTAAAAAAAAAAAAAAAAAACACAATGCTTTCAAGTTTTCTCATTTGGTGTAGTGCTGGCTATGGGTTTATTATGGTGAGCCTTCCTTATATTGAAGTATATTCTTAATCCTTCTAGAGCCTTCAGAATTTTATCATAACGATGAACTTCTTCAGAGGCATTTATCCATCTATTGAGGTGATCATGTGCTTTCTGTCCCTGAGGGCTTTTATATACTGTACCACATTTACTGATTTCTGGATGTTAAAACCACCTTTATTTTCTATAATTGAATAAACTTTATCCTAGTGCGTGACCTTCACACATGCTGGATAATTCAGTTTGCAAGTATTTTTTTTCTGAGAATGTGTTTATCTATGTTCACCAGTATAGTTGCTCTAAATTTATTTGTTTTATCTATATCTGGTTTTGGTATCAGGGTCACATAAGTTTCAAAGAATGAGTTTCCTACTATTTCTTCCCTTTCTATTTAATAGAACAGTAAAATTCACAAGAGGAATATATGATCCAATCAAAATGAGAGAAGAAATGATGATTCTTTGAAAGTCTAGTAGAATTTAGCAGAGGGTCTGTCTGCTCAAAGACTTTTCCTTGACTGGAATTCTTTAATATTATTTCTATCTTGTTCTTCATTGTTGACTTGCTTACATTGTTTATATCCTCGGGACTTAATTTTGGTATACCACATATTTCAGTTAATTTAACCACTTTCTGATTCTTTTATCCCTTTGGAATATAAGTTTTCAATATATCCCTAATGGTGTTCTGGGTTTCCTTGGGCTCGGCTATGATGTCCTCCACTTTCATTTCTATATTTAGTTATTTTTCATAGCTCTCCCTTTATTTTTGTTACTTTTAGTAAGAATTTCTTGAACTACCAGACTGGAGAAACGGCTCAGTGGTTAAGACACTTGCTTGTGAAGCCTTAGGACCCAGGTTCAGTTCCCCAGGACCCACATAAGCCAGATGTACTAGGTGACACATGAATCTGGAGTTTGTTTGCAATGGCTAAAGGCCTTGGCATACACATTCTCTCCCTCTCTCTTTCTCTCAAATAAATAAAACACAATAAAAATATCTTTAAAAAGAATTCTAAGAACCAGTTTTTGTCTCTAATCAAACAAAATGTGCATGTGTTATTTGTGCAGTAATGTGCGTTGTATAGTATGAGTGTGATAGGCACTTGTATATTGCATGAACATGCAGAAGCAGATGCACTCGCTCAATGCACAGACTTGTTAGGCCCAGAGGAAGATGGAAGAGTTCCTTCTCTATTGCTCATCTCTGTATTTTCCTTGAGACAGTTTGTCACCGAACCAAGAGCTGTCATTTTGTTTTTTAGACTATAGGACTAGTGAACACCAGTGATTTTTCCTCTATCTGCTTCCAAAAGCATAGGGGTGCATAACTGTGCCTTAGTAACTTTCTTAGCAGGTGATAGGGTCGAAGTCAAGTTGGATCAGGCCCTCTTAAGTTTTCATTTTTTTTTTTTTTGCAAGAAGAGTGCACTAAATCATTTCAGTAACCTGCATTTTCCTGATTTTTTTTTCATGTAGTCAATTTCAAATTGATTTCATTAATTTCTTTCAGCTTTTGCATTATTTCCTTTCTTTACTGTTTGGATGTTATATTGTTCTCATGTTTCAAATACCTGAAGTGTCTGAGCCAGTTGAAATTTTTCTTTCATTGTGTGCACTGGTAGGTAGACATATTCTTTTACCACTGCCTCTGCTTTATCTCGAAGATTCCAAGTTGTATATATATTTATTTTGATCTAGATTTTTAAGCTAAGTGTTCAGGAACCCATTGGTTGTTCAATGGTGTATTGATCACTCTTCAGTTTTATATTTTCTGCACTTCTCTTTGTATTAATTTAATTTTGTCCATTTTGCTTGGGTAGGATAGAAGAAATTCCTTTGATTCCAGTACAGGTGTTTATGAAATATTACAATAGCTAGGGTGGCTGGTTTGAAGCTTTCAAATGTTTGACATAGTTAGTACTGTCTTGTTGCTTAAACTGCATTACTACTACAGTAAGATAATTTCAATGGAGATAAGAAATTTTAGGACCTTGTTTGAAACCTAGCAAGGTGAATTTCACCTTTAAAATATTTATTTGTTTATTTACTTATTTATTAGAGAGAGAGAGAAAGAGAAAGAGAGAGAGAGAGAGAGAGAGAGAGAGAGAGAGTGCATGGCAGGGCCTCCCGCATGTGCCACATGCATCTGCTTCTGTGGGACCTGGAGAAATGAACCTGGGTCTTTAGTCTTCGCAGGCATGCACTTTAACTGCTACACCATCTCTCCAGCCCGAACTTCACTTTTAATTGGGAGTTCAGACTTGTGGTTTTTATTGAGGTAGGGTTGCTGATTCCTGTGAATTTGTGGGTTGTGGTTCTGGTTGGTTGAGTCACTGTGTGTTCTTTTATTTCTACCCTCTTTGTGTTACAAGCTTTCTGGTTTCATTCTTCCCTGATTTTTATTTGTTTATGTATTCGTATGTTGACTTCTGTTCTTATTTTAAAAATGTTTATTTTTATTTATTTATTTGAGAGCAACAAAGAGAGAGAGACAGAGAGAGAGAGAGAGAGAGAGAGAGAGAGAATGGGAACATCAGCGCCTCCAGCCACTGCAAAGGAACTCCAGATGTGTGCGCCCCCTTGTGCATCTGGCTAACGTGGGTCCTGCAGAATCGAGCTTTGAATCGGGGTCCTTAGGCTTCACAGTCAAGCACTTAACCGTTAAGCCATCTCTCCAGCCTCTGACTTCTATTCTTTCTTGTGCTCTTGTTGTTGAAATTGTATTCCTTCTCTTTGCTTAGGGTGCTTGATTCAAATTATCTTCTGCAGTGTTGTCTTGGAGTTCATGAATTGCTTTACTTTGTCTTTGTTTTGAATTGTCTTTGTTTCTTCATTGATTTTAAAAGATACATTTCCTAGAGTTATCAATCCTGGTTGTTAGTTATTTTACTATCAAAACTTGAAATATGTCATTCATTGCTTTTCTACCTTTATGAAGTTCTGATAGAAGGTATCTTCATATTCTTACGTGTTTTTCTTAAAACTTTTAATACTGTTTCATTGTTTTGTGCTTTATGCACCTTGCTTATAACAGGTCATTGAGAAACTGTTCTCTGGTCTTGTCTATTTGGCTCCCTCAATACCTCTTATGATTGGGTGGTATTTTCTTTTCCTACTTTTGGGAAATTTTCTGCTGTAATCCATTAAATAGATTTGCAAAGAATTTTCCTCCCTTCTTTCCCTTCCCCTTTGTTCCTTCCTTCCTTTCCTTCCTTCTATCCTTCTTCCCTGTTTCTTTATATTCTCAGAAGCTTCTTCTCTCCATCTTTTCCTTGAAGCTTGATCTCTTCATCATATCCCAGAGGTTTAAGAAGTGTTATTCTTTTAATTCTTGATGTCTGAATGATACTTGATCTTATCTACCATTCCTGATATTCTTTAGCAGCCCTTTTCTTTTTTGTTTAATCCAGCTGTTTCTGAGTGAATAAGTATATAAGATCCGTAAATTTTAGGAGCAGCACTATACCCTGACTACCTTTCTTTCTTTCTTTCTTTCTTTCTTTCTTTCTTTCTTTCTTTCTTTCTTTCTTTCTTTCCTTTCTTTCTTTTTTAAATTATTCACTCTTTGATCACAAACAACGGTCTGTGGATATTTTTGATAAAACATTCTCTAAGTTTTAGGAGAAAAGCGTTTGCAGAAGTTTTACATGCAGAGTATCCACAATACTTATCCATGTAAACAGATGAATTAATCATCCAGCAAATAGTTACATTAGTGACTTACTGATGGTTTCCATTGCTTGCACTGACTGTAGACAAGATGGCCTTAGAGCTTTAATGTTTGTGGCTGAGCTCAATCACAATCTCTCATTCTGACATCCTAGCCACGTTGCTCATGAGCCCATTGGTTAACCCCAGAATTTACTGATTGTTATACTTTTCTCACTTAATAGCAAGAATCAACTTTAGGAAGGAAGAATTTATTTTAGCTTACAACATATAGAAATAACATCTATCATGATGGGGAAGACATAGTGGGAGGATGTGAGGTGGCTGGTCACATTGTGTCTGCATTCAAGAAGTAAAACACAGACAGTAAGTGAATTTAGGCTATAAATCATTAAGGTCTGTCCTGAGTGGCATACTTCCAACAAGATACTACTTCCTAAAGTATGTACAAGCTGGCTATACAGTCCAGCCACTAAAGACAAGTTAGTCAAATGCACGAGCCTATCGGACTCATTTTATATTCAAACCACCACACTAGTACAAACGCTAACCTACATCAAGATTACGGCTCACTGGATCTACTTATCTATGAAAGTCTAGGTGCTGACATGACTGGTTTCAGTGCATACACTTTGCAAACAAAAATTAGGTACTTTTCTTTTGCCCAGTCAGAAAGATATAACTATACAAATCTTCACCAAATATCCTTATAAGAAATGTGTAACCATGTTTCTTAAAGATAATAGCAAAATCATTAACTACGGGCTACAAATTAGTATATAATAGCTACCTGGGTATTTCAATTTCATTTAACTTGCTTGTGAATTTAGTGTCTGCTCAGACCTTATGTCATATATATGATTTCCACTGGATGAAGGTGTGTTGATGTGCATGCTAAGCTTCCTGACATGATGTGTCACAGACTTTACAGTCCATGGTGTGAAGGAGCCCAGATCTCACAGAAAATTGGTAATCATCATGGAAGTATTCAACCTCTAAGCTTCAATGGCAGGTCTAGATCTACTTCCTGAAGAAAAATTATCTGCAGTAAATAATGAGTCTTTGGGGCTGGAGGGATGGCTTAGTGGTTAAGGCATTTGCCTGAAAAGCCAACAGACCCAGGTTCAATTCCCCGGGACCCATGTTAGCCAGATGCACAAGGGGGCGCACATGTCTGAAGTTCATTTACAGTGGCTGACGGCCCTGGAGTGCCCATTCTCTCTCTCTCTCTTTCTCTCTCTTCCTCTTTGTTGAATAAATAAATAAATAAAAATATTAAAAAATAACGAGTCTTTGGTCCCTAAGAAATAGTCTACCTGAAGAAGATTTAATAAGACCCACCTACCTAAGCAAGAGTAATCTTCTTTGCTCATTCTACTGATTTCAATGCTATTCTCATGTAGAAACACCCTCATTATCAAGCCTAGGCTAACACTTCAACATATATCCAAGCATCTCATGACAAAGTCAGGTTGCCACATACAAATAACAATTAGAGATATATTTTAAAACTTTAATTTCATCATTGCATTCAGGGTTGTATATGCAAATATCTAAAAATAAAATGGCAATAAAGCAAAAAAATCATGTATTTCACAAATCAGAATAAACATTTCATATTTTTAGCATTCATTATGCTTTCTAGGATGGTTTTTCAAGATTGAGTAGCTAAATAAATTGTATCCTAAGAGGAAAAGGTGGTTTCTGTAGACCTGAAGAAAAGATTATGTTTGGAACCAATCTTTTAAAGGTATGTTACATAGATGATTATATGCCATAGAGTATTTCATAATTTAATTAGTTTTACTTTCAGTAATTTTAATAAATTAAAATGAATATAGTGAATTTAACTACAGACCATTTTAACATAGTAGTGACATCTTTGTTGGATGACAGCAGAAACAGTGATTGGGAGATTTGAATCTTAAAAAAATAATATTTGGTCAAAAATGCCCATATGTACTAGAAAAGTGCAGAAGAATATGAATGGGTACTAAGTTACACTTAGACAACAGCAGGAAGCTAAGACATTCTATTGTATAGGAGGATGACTGTGGAGAACAAGGCAGGGTACTTTTCAGAAAGACAGAAGGAAGGACTTCGAAAATTTTTATTATAAGGAATTCAAAATATTGAGTGAGACCATCCCAACTGAGAAAAGGTAATCTACTTTACCTATTCTACTGATTTCAATACCATTCTCACGCAGAAACAGTCTCATGATCAAATCTAAGGTAGGTTTGTGCATGCTTAGACATATACACAGTGCTCAGTTGAGTTGTAATTTTTAAAATTTTCATTAATTTTTGAAATATGTTAATCAATAAAATCGTGGATATGATAAATTCTAATATGCTTACTAATAGTGCATTAAACTTCTAAAATGGCATTTTCAAATTTAAATCCATTTAATTCCAAGTTCACTGTGTAGTTCAGAATGCTCTCAAATGTAAGATCCCTCACCTCAGTGTCCCAAGGGCTAGGACTAGAAGTCTGTCTTACCATTTCTAACTAAGAATTTTTGTTATAAATTTTATAAAATGTGTACACAAGATATTTTGTCAAGTGTAAGAGTGTATTAGCAAAGATTAGTAAATTTATGTTTTCTTTAAATTAAAAAATATGCTAACCATTTTTAGTATTTAATTAAAAAGTGAAATTAAATACTTTCATGTTTTAATATTCTTAATTCCATGATTTTTTTTTACTTTATGTATATGATATTTATAATTTTAAGGCTCATTTCCCTTGATTTATGAAAAAAGACATTCAAAATGTGTACATTATGATATCTACCATATTTAGCTAAACATTTTTCTAGATTCCTCAATATTTTCAAAAGACAGAAAAGTGAGTTGTTTTAATAAGTGTATAGAAATGAATCTAAATATTATGTAGCAATATACCTAAATTAGTATGTAATTACATAATTAATTTTGTGTGATATGAATGCATAATCAATTTCTATGAGATATATATGTCATGTTAATATATAAAATGTATTTTCAAATCAAACACTGAAAATATGATCCCACAAATTATGTTAAATACATTAATGGGGAAGGCCATAAACTACTTTTCATTTGCATAAGTTCATACATTCAATTGCATCTATTGAGATTATTACAATAATTTAGTACTACTCATTATTAATTTCAGTTGATTATACTTAAACGGGCATTGTATTTGTCCCAGAGGAAAATTACAAAATTTTTAATAATTACAATATCAGCATTTGATTCCTATATTCTTGGTGCAAAAATGTGCTTGACAATATAGAAAATTCACATTTCTGATGCTTCTTTCTCTGTTGATGTACATATGGAAAAAGTAGAGAAACTATACACCAAAAAAATCTCTATAATTCCTTTCATGTATCATTCCTATTTGTTTTAAGAAATGTGTAAATTTATTCTTAAAATGAATACGACACATTTAAAATTTTAAAAAATTTAAAACTTTTTAATACAGTCTTGTTAATCATATCAAGTATTTAATTTTACTAACTACATTCAGTATGTTTAATATTAATTATACATATAAACTATATTATAAATATTTATTAAAGTATGAATATGTTAATTTTAATGTTAAATATAAATATGTTAGTCAAATTATAATTAATAATATAGCATACTCAAAATTAAAATTATATTAAATATACAATTTATTAACATATGAACCTATGGATATTATTTTTATGAAGTCATATAAACCCATATGATAGTACTCTCTACACTGCATTTAATACAAACATAATATTAAAACTTTACAATGACTTTCACTCAACAATATATATCTATGTCATGATCATAATTATTAGGGATGATTTCATTATACATTAATTAGCTTAATCAAATAAGGAAAACTATGCAGTTCATAATACAATATTTTACCAATTTAATAGCACTTGAAAGACATATTTTTTTTCATTTAAGTTACATTTGTTTAACTTCTCCTAGGGTATACTGTAGGCTATCATGAATATTTATAAATGTATTTACTATAAATTTCTTTAGAAATGCATTTATAAAGGTATTTATTTAAATATATAATAAATATCTTTAAATATAATTTATGTAATAATTCATGTAATAAAATATTTTAGGCTGGAAATAGTTAAAATAAATTCATTCATATATAAAGCTTTAAATAATAGTTTTAGGATTATTTATTTATGATCAAATTTGATATAACTAATAAATCATGATCATTTTATATTTGAAAAGTTTCAGTTAAAATAATGAATAATCATTGATTGTTTAAGAAGCACATACTGAATGATTTAAAACATATGCTGATGATACTTTAACATATTTTAAGGTATGTTGACCATAATTACCAATTACACTGACTCTTCTGTGTATCCTGAGAGCGAGTGATGGATTTGTGATGTGGAAATACAAAGCAGGTTCTCTTCACCTTATTCATAGAATTTGTCCCTCACAAGGGATTGTAATAACTGGATAGGACAGGAACTAAGAAGAAATTAAGAGAGATGGAAGGAAGGAATCAAACATATGCATATATCAGGTAGGAAGCAAATAGAAGCCGCTAGGAAAACAATACATGCTGTTTATCAAATACAGATGTGAGTGCAAAGGTGTCATAGATACATCCATAATTGAAGGGTAGATTTTTGGAGGCATATATAACAGAGTTAAAGAATTTTTAAAAAGGGTACTTTAAATTAGCATTATCCTTTATGATACAATAAGATTAGATTAAAAGCGGATAATAAAAGCCAACCCATGTGCCCAGGTGTCTTTCTTTGATTTAGGAGGCTTTAAATACCTTCTTAAACTTTGTGCCTTGTTGATGATCATTACCATGGCCATCATGGTAATGTAGGAAAATCTCTGTTAGTACAAAACATTGTTTAAGAAGGGCCGGGAATGGAGGCAGCATCATGGGGAAATAGTTGCTGTGTTTTAGATAAAATATGAAGGCAGGAAGGCTCACCATTTCAGCCTAACCATGTACATGGACCATTAGGCTATTTCTCAAAGATACACAGGGGGTGCTGTGATCATTTTGATGGTGTTAGGAGCAGAGAAAGATAATAACATGAAGCAAGTTCTTTGATTGTTTGGTTACCATAAAAAATATTAAAGTAGAAAATTGAAAGATGAAATAGAACTCTGAAAAAATAGGTGGAGCAGGATATAAGGGGGACTGTGAAGTCTGTGATGGAAGCCAATTTAGGAATAGGAGACTAAGACCCCGATTTTACTTAATGTATACACTTTTAGCAAATTAGACTGAACAATGCTCTATTATTATATTAGTCTTCGTTCCAAACTGGAAACTTTTAACTTTTTGGGTGGTATCAAATTCTTTTCATCCATCCCTTGTAAATATATTCACCACTGAAATAAAAATATGTGAGAGACCAGTTTGTTACTTGCCTCGATTTAATAATTCTGTACTAAAAAATATATGAAACCATTACACACATATACAATTATTTTTGTTAATTAAATTTTTATTTCAAATTTCAGAACAGTGTTAGTATGACCAAAGATTTTTCCAGTTTTTGAAAATACCAACTTTTTAACTTTCTATATGCATACATATGTTATCATTATTTATTACTATGCTAGGGATTTATCCCAAGTCCTATTAGAAAAACCTTCTACTATATTCTACAACTAGCCCTAAGCTTTCTTGATTAAGGAGTCATTTCTACAAAATAAAGTGTACTTAGGAAAAAAATCCCAAAATTTTCTTTAAGGCATGTTTTATATCAACAGAAATGAATCACTTATTTTGTGATACTTAAAATTAAATTGGCTATGTCATTTTTCCCAAATAAAAGACTAGACCAAAAAGTAGCCTTCCAAAGTCAGGTGGAAATTAATCCATAAATTTTACATTTTCCCACTCTCCAATTGTTTCCTTAAATACATACCCAATTGCTTTTACAATTTTATACTGAGAAGGGAGAAAAACAGGTTGAAAAATTTCTCATAGACTATAATATGTAATTATAATAAATTTATATGTTATATTTGAGGTAGTCATTTTAAATTTAGTTATTATTGATCATTCACACACAAACATATAGGTTGATTTTTGTTTATATTTTAATGCACTAGAAGTTTAAGTTGTGGTAGTATTCTATTAATACATATCTCTGAAATACTGTGATTTGAAATAATTACATATTATTTCTTTTATTTTAAATATATTCCCTTGTGGTAACCAAAAATAACTATTTAAAACTTATGCCTAAAATATTTAACGTTTACTTTATCCAACTGAAAACTAAGATGCCCTTTAGGATCTCCATTGAAGTGGTATTGAATGGAAACACATTTATATTTATATTATATAAACACAAATAATTTTTACTGCAATAACCATCCATATATTTACAGAATTCTTCTTTTCTACCTCTTTGAAGCTTCACACTGACCAAGATAAAGGAGATGGGAATTTAAAATACATTCTGACAGGAGACGGGGCTGGCAATCTGTTTGTTATAGATGAAAATACAGGAGACATCCATGCTGCCAAGAAATTAGACCGAGAGGAAAAGTCCCTGTACATCCTTCGTGCCAAGGCTATTGACAGAAAGACTGGAAGACAGGTGGAACCAGAGTCAGAATTTATCATTAAAATTCATGACATCAATGACAACGAACCCAAATTCACAAAAGACGTGTACACCGCCAGCATCCCTGAGATGTCCGGAGTTGGTAGGTATATACTAAGCCACTGCACTATCTCCTCTACTGTTTTGCTTTGATGTGTTTATGGTATATGTCCTTCTTCAAGGTAAGATGTGTATCTCTTAGTTATCAGTATAAAGTTATTCCTTTCTAATTATTATTCCGTCTAAATATCTTAATTTGCCCTGCTATGGTGCAATTTATTGAAAACAGTTACATGATTTCATTGTCATCAACACCTTGACCCCAACGTTCACATGATCGTCAGGTAGAGCGCGTTGTTTTCCAAAAGAAAATACGAACAGTGGCAGCAGCTTAGGGAAATTTGATTACCTTATGTTGGGCAAAAGAGTAGTGCTTTGTTTGACATATTGCTTCCTAAAAATTTCTTTATTTAAAGACCAAAAAGAAAAAAAAATCTTTATTTAGTCATTAAAAAAGTTTATTTTTAGGCATAGAAGATAGAGGATACATCCCCGTCCTGTAAGTTAGGAACTCAGAATTCAGAAATGTTTAACAACTGAATCAAATACCTTGAAAGCATAATATTATTGCAAGATTTTGACAGTTTGTATTTCTTCTTTTTTTTTTTTTTTTTTTTTTGGTTTTTCAAGGTAGGGTCTCACTCTCACTCTAGCCCAGGCTGACCTGGAATTTACTATGGAGTCTCAGGGTGGCCTCGAACTCACGGCGATCCTCCTACCTCTGCCTCCCAAGTGCTGGATTAAAGGCATGCGCCTACCACGCCTGGCTGACAGTTTATTTTTCTGTATTTTCTGCTACTGATCATTGGCTTTTCATGCAAACTAAAAAAAATAGTTGTTCTCGTTTTTTTTCAACTTCTCACAAATTTAAATATCACTTGTTAATTATAAAAAATGTGTACCTGTATTTTGACTACATGTAACTCTATTAATATTAAATTGTTAGATATGATAACAAGCACTGACTCTCAAGTTTTAAAATACTTTTGAGTAAATAGTGATCAAATATTTTTAAAAGTTAAATATGAAATGAAATTGTTAAATTTAACATGAGTTATTAGAATATTAATTCAAAACCAGTTTGATACATATACATATATAAAATTATTTCCATTACATTTTTTGACATCTTAAAAATATTTTATTTGGGCTGGATAGATGGCTTAGCAGCCAAGACATTTGCCTAGAAAGCCAAAGCACCCAGTTTCCATTCCCCAAGACCCACAAAAAGCCAGATGCACAAGGTGGCACATGTGTCTGGAATTCATTTGTAGTGGCTAGAGAGGCCATGGTATGCCCATTCTCTCTCTCTCTCTCTAATAAATGCATAAATGAATATTATATTTATTCTTTAATAAGAAAAAATTTCCTTACTTTGAAAATAGCATAATTGAGACACCAAAATATTTGAATGTAAGCAAATTTGATTATGATTGATATACACTGAATGTTTTCTAAATGTTTGAAGCATTATTCACTTTTAAATAAAATGAAACATTTCTTTCACAGTTCACTAAAATTTTCCACAGAACATTTTATGGTAATTATTCAATGATATTTATTTATTATTATCTTTGATCCTATACATTCTGATTAGGTATCTACCAAATTTAAATGAGGACCTTCTCATATAAAGCACTGGAAAATCCATATTCTATTAATTTTTATTGAATACCTAACTACATCAATACTGATGCAATTTTAAAACTTTAATTTGCTTCATAAAGTCCCTTTACTGATTTAATGCTTATAAATTATATATTATCATACCTTACAGAGAATTTAGGACTTTCATGTATATATAATATATATATTTCATGTATATAATATACATAATCACCATATATCACCTGTACATTAGCAGTTTAAACCTATGCAGAAGTGAACAACAAAGAATGCAAGTACAAACCTGGAACAGATCATTCTCAGTGAACTTACCCAATCACAGAAAAAAAATCGCCACCTAGTCTCACTCATCTACAGCACCTAACCTGAATCTACCCAAGATACCTTACATATCCAGCAAGCATCTCGTGGACTAGACACTAGAATCCAACCTTTAAAAACTATTTATAATATATGAACAATGTTGTATCAACCTATTTTGCCCATGGAAGTACACTGTACACTTCAGTTGAAGCTAATTTTAGCACTATGCCATGAAACTCTATAGAGTTCGAAAACAATTTTAAAACATCCATCAGTATATTCTGCTGTATTCATTTTATTTCCCCAAGCTATCATCTTTAAGTCATTTTACTTTGTAAAACATGATTTCTATCCATTTAAATTATTGTAATTTTATAATGTTAAGCTAAAAGCATAATATTAATAATGTATAATGATCACAGTAGTGTCTATTTCTTTACGATGTTTTTATATTACTGAGTTACAACTTTACACTAAATAATTGATACTAGTACCTAAATACATATAATTACATATGAAGTATATCATGAGATTTAATTATACCTAATTTTGTAGTACATATTTTACAGATTAGGCATAGATACTAGGTAATTAGGTACATTTATATGTGACCCATACACATGCGCAAAATGTTCAATTATGTTATTTTAAATATTTGCTTAAGTTCTAAGATTAGTCCATGGCTTCTAATCAGGAAATCAAAAATGTACAGTGTTATTTTATGTTGCTTTATGTGCTTCTTCATAATAACAATAATTCCTTTTTTGTTAACTTATAAAACACAGCACATTCACCAGTGTGGAATGTAATACAAGAGTCAGAAACATTGGATTTGACTTGGCACACATTCATTTAGCAAGACGTGTACTGATTGCAAATTTTATGGTTGTTGTATTCCACGAAAATTGGTAGTACTTCCCCATATTTAGATTAACATAACACTTCAATTCATTAAATTTGTCTCATTCACTTATGATACAAAATATATGCTGAACAAAAAATGAAGGATTTTATTTAAGTTTAAGAATACAGTGAGAAGTGATTGTTTTGAGGTCATCTTGTGTATTTTTCAGATAAAAAAAAAAGTGTTTCAAAAGTGGAAGTATTTACAGCTATCTGTCTGGGGTGGGTTCAATGTAGGCACATCTGTTGTACAAGTGACAGCCACGGACGCAGATGATGCTAACTATGGAAACAGTGCCAAGGTGGTCTACAGCATCTTGCAAGGGCAGCCGTATTTTTCAGTGGATCCAGAGTCAGGTAAGAGCATCAATGTGCTGTTCAATTTCTCTTCACACAGTGTCTGCATGCACAGTTGTTTTTGGTATGTTCTTATCTCTTTCATATGACTACTTGTGTCACAGAGCTTTTTGTAGAAAATGAAAGCAGACTTCCTAAGGTTACAATCTGCTTGACTTCTATTTGAATTACTTATTGAGCTTATATTTGAGATATTTACAGCAATATTTCATGGAGAGCACATATTCCAGAAACAAGACGTGAGTTAAAATTTAAAGACTTGGTTCTCAGTACCAGGCATTCAGGATGCCACAGTGATAATCTATACCCTTACTGTGGAGGACTGTCAGAGGATTGGGGGAGGGAAAGAGGGACAAAAGATAACCTTATGGGAACATAACAATTTTCAAACACAAGCTTGTTTATTTATCAAAAATATCAACTAAAATGATATTAATGAAAATAATGTTTGTATTGATTTAAGAAAACCCATCTATGAAGGAGAACCTATTGTGGTAGTGTTCTTGCTTGGGGAATTCTGCTAAATTGTCAATGAAGGCCACGTTTAAGCACATCAGGAAGTCATCCTCCTGTTGTGATTCACTTCTGTAAATGGAATTTGCATGACATAAGTTGAATTCAAAAGTCAACTCAGAGTTTAATTCTCCTCTTTTCTTTGAAAGGCATAATAAAAACTGCATTACCAGACATGAGCAGAGAAAACCGAGAGCAGTACCAGGTGGTCATTCAAGCCAAAGACATGGGAGGCCAAATGGGAGGCCTTTCTGGTACCACCACCGTGAACATCACTCTCACGGATGTCAACAACAACCCCCCTCGATTCCCTCAAAGTAAGAACGACTACCGTGATCACATACCTGAAAACCCGACAGGCAACCCACCAACTCAGTCTAAAGTCTGACCTTACAGCATTGGAAAGTAAATTCATGCGCTGGGGAGATTGCTCAGAGGTTAAGGTACTTTCCTGCAAAGCAGACCAGCACTGGTTTGATCCCGAGAAGCCACATAAAGCCAGATGCAGAGAGTGGTGCATGCATCTGTAGTTCATTTGCAGTGATGCAGGCCCTGGTGTGTCATTCTTTTTATCTCACTCTTTCTCTCTGTTTATCTATTTCTCTCTCTCTCTCTCTCTGCTTGCAAATAAATAAATAAGATAGAAATAGAAATAGAAAGTAAATTCATGTCTCAACCCCCTTTATCCAAATTAAATAACAATTCCCTCCAAATTAACAGTGGTAGTTTTCATCATAGGGTTGGAAGTAGAGAACACAAAGACATGAGGCCCTTGGAAATTTTGTGTTTTTCTCGCTTTTGATAAGCTAGAGAGCTTCGAGACAAGTGTCTCCGCTTTCACTTTGGCCTTCTCATTCTTTCCCTATGAGCTTTCTGATTGGGAATGTGTCTTCATGCCTTGTCCTTAGATTCCTAGCTTGGCACCCTGGTTCAGCTTTCTCACTGATAAACCAACATCATAAGCCCTTCAATATTAGATTATAAAACACTGGCTTGATGTTTTGACATATCTGAAATTAGGAATTCTAGGAAACCAATGTAATTGGGTTCAACTGAAAGCATTTTTTTTTTTCCTGTTTAACTTGAAACCATAAAATCTTGACTCTGATGGTATCTCCTTGATATTTACATTTTTTAGATTGTTATCAAACCTTAGTTGTTTATAATTTATGGAGGTATGAAGAGTAAATCTGATATTCTCTTTCAGTTGTGGCCTGAAATTTAAACTTAGATTCCTTAAGAATAAACTAATATAATTTGATGATTTCTTGCCTGCGTTGCCACTCTGTAATTCTGAGGTATAAGAATTAAATCTATCATAATTCTGATTAATTACTAAGAATTAATTACCCTGAACTAAACAAACTACAGACAATATATGCAATCCTTACACCAAACTTATGAATTAACTGTTAATATTATTTCCTTTATTTTACTGATGAGCACATCGACATCAGAATTTACAACTTTTAATATTCAGTGGTGAGAAATGAAATGCACATAGTTGGATTTATAAGCTCCTATAATTTAAAAAGAATTTTTTTTCACTTACTTATTTGAGAGAGAGAGAGAAAAGAAGCCTATAGAGAAAGAGAATGGTTGCCCAAGGCCTCTATCCTCTGTAAACAAACTCTAGGAGCATGTGCCACCTTGTGTATCTGGATTATGTGGGTTCTGTGGAATTGAACCTCAGTCTGTAGGCTTCACAGGCAAGTGCCTTAACCACTAAGTCATCTCTCCAGCCCTCAGCTCCTGTTCTTGACCACCAGACAATCTTAAGAAAAATGATTTGATTTTAAAAGCAGAGAGACTGTTTTGTATTTTTTGTCCCAAAGCAGAAAAATAATTTCATTTATCCTGGATCTGAAGATGATTTTTTTCTTTTCATGGTACTGTGTGAGGAGGGGAAATAATCTATCCTAGAGAACCTCGGGCCTTACAAGGAGCTTTCCATACAATAAATGCTGAAGTCTCATTTCTTAACTCATTTCTTTGTAGTTTTCCTATTCATAATTTTTAGAGATGTCCAAACTAATATGTTTATGCAGATAGTAGAATGCAGTGTATTTGACTGGATTTTCAGTAATCAGGAAAAATGCACTTCTTAAAGACATTAAAACAAATAAGCAGAAGCAATAATAAAATCCTTATTGTTTTAGGAATTATTTTTGTATCACCAGTTTAATATAAAAAATAACTGCATTAGTTTTAAATTAATATATGTGAAAGATATTATTATTTTTTTAAAACCATAGACAAACAGTAAATAATTGGATTCTATATTCCCCTATAAAAAAGGAGTTCTGGCTTCCAATTTCAGGCCTTCCTTGCACTGCATAAGTAACAATAGACATTCATTTAGTAGTACTGCATTGTATATTTCCCATTTATAAATCCAGCGTGTTGTGCCTTTATACATTATATTTCTATTTACCAAATCTATAATTTTTGACAACTTACAGTGCAATATGATGAAACGTCTCCCAATTTAAAGTTACCTTAGTTAAGTAGAAAGGAACAGAAATGAAAAACTTTGCCATCTAAAGAGGAAATGTCACAGCAGCTGTGGTTTAATTCACAGGTACATATCAGTTTAATTCTCCAGAGTCTGCACCTCTCGGAACCCACCTTGGAAGGATCAAAGCCAACGACCCTGACGTGGGGAAGAACGCTGAGGTGGAGTACAGCATCGCTGGAGGAGATGGGGCAGCCCTGTTTGACGTCATCACTGACAAGGACACGCAGGAAGGGATTATCACCGTCAAACAGGTCTCCTTCGGCTGTCTTCGTTCTTTTCACTCCATACTCTGCAGTTATTTTCGGTTTGCTGTACAGTGAAGAAAATCTTTGGATTTACTTTTCACCACCTTTTCTGTTCTGCCTGCCGTCCATATAAGTAGAAAAAGTGATTTCAGTTCTAATAAGTGAAGCATTTCATCACCGACACCTGTAAACTGGTACAAAATCCCTGCGGTTGTGTTTGCTGTAGACAGCAATCACACTTGGCTTAAATGCAGAGGCATATTTGCTTTGTATGTCTGTATGGGAGATAAAAAATAACCACACATTCATCAATGAGATTTTACATATTTCTCAAAATCTCTTAATAGTAAGTGTGATGGTCAATGTAAACAAAATATGTTCTCTTTTATGTCATTTTTCTTGATTTTTTTATTATTTTAACACTTATTTATTTATTTGAAAGAGACAGAGAGAGAGAGACAGTCAGACAGAAGGAGAATGGGCGTGACATGTCCTGTAACCACTGCAAACGAACTCCAGATGCCTGCCCACCATGTGCATCTGGCTTTATGCGGGTCCTGAGGAATTGAACCTGGGTCCTTTGACTTTGCAGACAAGCGCCTTAACCACTAAGCCATTTCTCCAGCCCACTTTTCTTGATTTTTAATAGAATATGTGAAATATTTTTATTGTTAACATAGTTTAATTTAGCTCAATATTATTTTAAGTTTAACCCCTTTCATTTATGTTTCTCCTTCCACAAACACTCAATTTAATGCAATGTAAATAATTTGTGCTTATTTCAACTTTTAAAATTTTAGATATATTTGTCTTTAATAATAGATCTGCATAGTTTATATATCCATTAGATGATATTTTACCTGTAGCTAGAAAAGTTGAAACATATTATTGGGAGTAAATGTTAATATGCACTCCACTATATTTAGTTCACCTCTATAATTAAATATAAAACAAAAATAAATGAATTTACTGAGCATATCTATGAGACAGTAATAGCCATAGTTGTTAATATCAGTAAAAAAAAAAAGTTACAAAGCAATCATGTTGTCGACTATTGTTATGCTTTTCAAACACATACTTATTTTTCATATTTTACTTAACTTCAGAATTTAGATTTTGAGAAAAAGATGCTGTATACTCTAAGAGTGGATGCAAGTAACACTTACCCTGACCCTCGCTTCATGAACATGGGACCTTTCAGCGACACAGCCATGGTGAAAGTATCTGTGGAAGATGTAGATGAGCCCCCTGTGTTCAGTAAACTCTCCTACCTGATAGACGTCGACGAGGACGTCAAAGAGGGCAGCATCATCGGACAAGTGACGGCCTATGACCCAGACGCAATGAGCAATCTAATAAAGTAAGTATTTTTGGATAACTTATGTTTGCGGGACCTGGAGAGTTGAATACGGATCCTTAGGCTTCGCAGGCAGGCGTCTTAACTGCTGTCTCTCCCCAGCCCTTAACTCCTGTTTATAAATTTGTCCAATTTATAGTGTGTTGTTTATGCTTTAACAAAACTGCTCAATACTAACAGAAATAAAAGTTTTCTAAGATAAATTGTCACTGGTGTCAGCTTAGAAAATTTAGTTAGAAAAAGAGTGAATAACAGATCAGTGTATGAGACAAAAGCTGGTTAATTAAATTTGCTAGTGAGGGCTCTACTTAGTATCACTGATGGGCTGAAATGTCTGAAATTAGAAATACCGCATTATTTCTATCCAACAGACAGAGCACAGAAATGAACTATATCACAATCTGACCAGAGGAGCTGTATTCTCCAGCACACCAGCTATTACTGCTTTCTCCTTGGGAAAGTTGCTTAACATATAAGTGTGTGTCTCTGTGTATGTGTGTGCGTATGCATGTATACATATGTATGTATGTATATATATATAAAGTTAAGAATGTATAAGTTTTGTATATGTGCATATATACACTCTAAGCACATTTATCTTTCAAACTTATTTTCTTTTACATGGTTGAATAATGGAAAGAAAGTACTTTTTTTTTTTTTTTTTTTTTTTTTTTTTTTTAGAATCAACAGTTGACCAATCCTATGAGTTCGGTTATTTTTGGGTTTCCTTTATCTGGTATATTTTAAATTTTTGTTTTGCGTTCACATTTTTCTGCTTCTTTCTGTGCCTGAAACTTTATTTATTGTATTTCAAGTGTTTCGAGTCATACCACGTTTATTGCTGGATAACTTTGCTTTTTTTTTTTTTTTTTTTTTTTTTTTTTGGTTTTTCGAGGTAGGGTCTCACTGTAGCCCAGGCTGACCTGGAATTCACTATGGAGTCTCAGGGTGGCCTCGAACTCACGGCGATCCTCCTACCTCTGCCTCCCAAGTGCTGGGATTAAAGGCGTGCACCACCATGCCCGGCTAACTTTGCATTTTTGAATGTCATTAAGTTTCTTCCTGGAATACTACTAAGGATTTGGAACAGTATGACCGTTTTAGAACTTGATTTTGTGCTTAATTTATAGCCCTTCATCTAGGTTTAATTTTGTCCTATTAGCCAGGCCAGGCCTCTCTGGATAGCCCACTTTAATTACTATGAATTATAGTGGTCCATTTGGTGTTGTGCATCACCTCATCAACAGATACCACACTGAGAATGTTCCAGAACCATGTTCAGTGTTTCTCCTTTGTTTTGGCATGATTTCCAAAGGTCTATTCTTAAAAACCATTCCTTCATGTATTGTGTTGGCATGGAAGTGTTTAGGCATCAATCCCAGATACCTTATCTGAAAGAAGTTAGAGAAAGCTTCATATAACATGTGTGATAACTTAGCTACAGTAATTTGTTTTAGATTACAAAATAAATTTTCTTTTAAATAAGATGTGTAGGTCTCTGCTCATTTTTTGCCCCCCCCCCCCCCGCTGTTTTTTTGTTAATTGTGTTTTGTTTCTCAAGGTAAGGTTTTGCTCTAGTCCAGGCTGACCTGTATTTACTATGTAGTCTCAAGCTGGCCTTGAACTCATGGCAATCCTCCAACTTCTGCCTCCTGAGTACTTGGAATAAAGGTGTATGCCCATTTCTTTTCTTTGTCTTTTCATTATATTATTATATCTCTCAATCAGATAATTTATCAGACTACTATAATTAATAAGATTACATTCATTTACACATGTACCTGTGCATTTTATTAATTCTGAGTTCTGGTAACACTATCATGATAACGATTTCCTGTATCAATGATTGATAATGTGAAGAATGCATATATTAGTACATTCATCAAAATTTAGAATTTTTGAATATACTCAGCCTTTTACAAATCTGATAATGTTCTAAGATATAATTTGAAAAGAAAATTTCTGTGCTGTGGACTGAACAAAATGTGTATCCTTGCTTCAGATTTTGGGGAAGATGCTGATATATTTTGAAGTCTATTTTTCTATCAAAATGATTATATTATATAAAAATTTCAGGTATTGGAGAAAAAGAATGAGTTATATAGCGTCATCTAAAATCTCAAGAATTATAATAAACAAAAAGAGAACAGACCATTCTCACAGAATGGAAT
This sequence comes from Dipus sagitta, assembly GCA_036346955.1. Classification (NCBI taxonomy): domain Eukaryota; kingdom Metazoa; phylum Chordata; class Mammalia; order Rodentia; family Dipodidae; genus Dipus; species Dipus sagitta. The sequence continues at coordinate 90,213,751 of CM070782.1, read as the reverse complement.
GTTTTTTGCAATTATATACTACCAAACCTGTTAATGCATAAGGCTCTCCCAACAAATACAGCATCTAGACTGATACTTGTCAGAATGCAAATGGAAAAAAAAAAATGTTTAGATCTGCCATTATAGTAAGAAGAAAACTCAGCAATAATTCAACAAGGATGAGGCACTATTCTATGAGTCTTGCTGACTCTGACCTAATGGAAAGATGGCTTGATGCCAAGGCAGAAACAAGCTACCATGGCTATTATGGTATCATGTTCTCACCCTGCAAGTAAGGTGTCCGCCCATCAAATATATTTTGATAGGTGTCTGTCCGCTACTTGAAACATGAAGTTATGCTTACAATTATCAGCTACTGTCACCTGTGCTACACCTCATTGCTTATCATAGATCTCCTAAATTAGGTGGATTGATTAAAGCTTGTCCAGTTTAGAAAGAGCATCTTGCATCATTTAACTACTCTGTGGTTAAAATTTTAAATTTCAATTGAATTCTAGAAGAAATACTCTCTGCTATTGTGAAGCTAAAAGTACGGAACAAAACTAACCTACTGGGAAAGGGGTTTCATTATGCCTCAGTAAAGTGTACGGGGCTCCAACACTAGCCCCAGCTAGTGTGAGTACATTCCCATACAACTGTGGTCCTTCATTTCGGCTCGTGTAAAATAGTCATCATTGCATCAGATGTGATTGAAGGCGCTAACCTTCAGGAAAAAATGGGCACTGGGGCCGCAGGACCAAGACCAGGATGATGAATGCAATATTATTGACAGTGGTGAGGAATGCACGGTATGTCTCAGCCTCACAATGATGCTACTTATGGATTTACAACGATATTACTCATCTTGGCAAAAAATAGTTCAAGTATTTTTGAAAGTAAAATAAAAGTTGCCTCATACAGTTCAGCACCCCCAGGGACAATGAAATTTTGATAGTAGCCAGAGATGGAAAACATGGATATCTGGGAAATATTCGCTTGAAAAAGAAAATTCCTGGCCACATGCTGACTAGATTGACTTGGTTCAATCTGAGGGGAAGAACTATCAGCACAAACTGACGATGATGCCACATGTTGCTATGTGTTGTGTATTAGATAAAATCATGAGCATCTCAATTATGTTGAATGTTTAATTTTCCAACCTGAAAGACAAACTGGAGTTCAGCCTCTACATCAATTTTTTATCTGTCTCAAGACATTGGACCCTGTCTCTGTAGATATATGCCCACAAAAAGCATGATTCCAGTGGTCATTTTGTACTTATTGTTCAAAATTCAATGTAGGGGAATCAATGACATTCCATTGTTTTTATAAGCCATCTGTTGGGACCTAGAGATAGCTTTGTTCCATGTCAAGTGTTTATTGGGCTTTTTCTGGTCACTTGTACTTCGATGTATTTATTATTAATTGGTAAATCAGAATGTTCCCATTCTGTGTTGAAAATAGAACTTGGCTGCTAAATAAAAGAAAATCATCTCTCAGCTTTGACAAATTGTGGGACATCATTTGCACTGAGGGAAATGTCTAAATTTAGGGCCACATGTTTACAATGTTAATGATAAAAAGTGGGCTCTTTCAACATTGCCAAAGTGATTCTACCTCACAAATTCCTAACTTCAAAACAGTGCCATTCAAGTTTATATCAAAGTGCTGGTCATCCAGTGAATCAGAACAAATTTTTATCTTATAGGAAGGACAAATGAGTGAATGTGTGGCTTTTGTGATGTTAGAAAGAGTGCTTCAGGAGTCCTCACACTAATCTCTAGGAGACGTAGCAATAGGAAAAAAAAAGGAAAATGTGTTTTACTTTTTGATCTTCAAGGAAAATAGTAGGTAAAAAAAATAAATAAAAAGGCCTTTATTTTTAGCTGTAATTGTAACTATGGAACATTCCCACCAATGGAGAAACAGATTTCCAGGTGACCCTTGTGAACTGCATTTCATTCATTACAAATATGTGTGCTGTTCTATTGCTTTCTCCGTGCTTATTTTAAGTTTATCTTTCTTCATAAGTTTAACAAAGTATTTATTTATTTGCCAACACAGGGAGAAAGAGAAAAGGCATACCAGGGCCTTCCTGCCACTGCAAACTCCAGATGCATGCACCACTTTGTGCATCAATCTGGCTTTACCTGGGTGCTGGAGAATTGAACTCAAGCTGCCAGGCATTACAATTAAACATCATATCCTCGGAGCCATCTCTCCAGCCCTCAATCTTTTCTGAGTGGATGTCATATTCTTTGCTTCAGTTCTAAACAGATTTGAATGGAGAATTGATCCCACATATAAACGAAGCCCACATTAAGAAGCAGATCATAGGGGGCTGGAGAGATGGCTTGGCGGTTAAGCGCTTGCCTGTGAAGCCTAAGACCATGGTTCGAGGCTTGATTCCCCAGGACCCACATTAGCCAGATGCACAAGGGGGCGCACGCATCTGGAGTTTGCTTGCAGTGGCTGGAAACCCTGGCACGCCCATTCCGTCTCTCTCCCTATCTGCCTCTTTCTCTGTGCCTGTCGCTCTCAAATAATTAAATAAAAAATTAAGAAAAAAAAAAGAAGCAGATCATAGCATGGTTGATACAAGCTGTGGGGAAACACATTGTTTTGGTTCATTTTAGCACATTTTAGCAAAGATTAAAGAAAATCCCTCATGTCTGCCATGCTAAATTCAGTATAATATTGTTTGCTTTGAAATTAGCTCTATTACAGCTGTTTGTGTGACAGTGAATGTTGGTTCAATCTGATATAATTTTTGCTAAAATTCAATCAATTACGCATTTTACACACTTATTTATTACTAGATTTCTAATTTCCCTGCAACTCCTCAATATCTACCATTGCAAATGTTTATTTCATTGGGCTGTGATCACATGATGGATGAATTTTGTCTTAGTTTCTAAAATTATTTGTGTAACACTTGATAGAAAAATCATAATACTGTTTAGAGAAAAAAAATTAGGAAACCCAATGAAAAATAATAATTAAGTGACTGCTCAATATCAAAACAAACATAAGTAATATGCATCCACCCTGTGATAGATGCTATCATACAAGTTATAATGAGAGCTAAATGTGTCTAATTCAACACACCAAACAGGAGTTTTTTTTTTTTTTTTTTTTTTTTTTTTTGTTTAGTGCCTTTACTAACATGTATAGAAAAAAATGAGGACCACACCAGGTATTTATTGCCTTTCCTATTCTCTGATCAGCACTGCTCATCCCTTTTTGTATCCTCAACCAACCACTGCAATCGAATTAACAATGTCCTTCTGTATGTAGTGTCACTTGTTGACGTGCAGCATAGGATTCACTTGAAGTTTATCAAAACTATGGAGTAAAACCTGAGAAGATGGCTCAGGCAGTAAACTGCGGGCCTTGCAAATATAAGCACCTTAGTTTGATTCCCTGGACCCACAAAGGACCCATACTAGACAGAGCTGCACATATCTGTAGTCGAAGCACTGTGGAGGCAGATGCAGGAAGATCCTTGGGGCATTTGGGGCAATGAGTCTAGGCTAAATGAAAAGCTCCCAAGGTATCAGAGTCCAATCTCAATACAAATCAAACACAAGCCAATGTATTGCATGATGGACCCATACAAATCTTGTGCTTATTAATAATAAAAAGCTGAACAGAGGTCCTGAGCATAACAGCTGAGGTTCTTCTCTGTCCAGCACCCCAGACATGTATATGCATGCACCCTGTCCACACTCTCTATATATGAGCCATTTATAAACTGCCACAAGTTAAATCCCAAACAGATGGAGAAATATTAGCTAGCATACCTAACATCATAAAGGTAGTGAATTAATTCAGCTGAAATCTATTGTTTCACATTTGATTTTGGCAGAAATTTAGCATGACTCTGGAGCAAAAGTTAAAGGCACAGAGGTGGACAAGGCCATGAGTTTTTGAGATGCTGGGAGACAGTTGTTTTCTTGCAAATACAGGTTGTTGACAGATCTCAAATGACTGAAGCTGTGGAAACGAGTGCCCTGTTACCTTGGGGAAGATAAATCTGAGAGCACTCTCAAGGCAGTGAAGCTAGCTCACTCCTGTGCTTGTCCTTTAAAGCCAGAAATAATGACTTAAGCCTTTCATACTTTTGTTTTCTTTTGTGTCATCCACAAAGCCATCTTCTCTGCTTTGCCTCCACTTTTACACGAGCTGTCATGGTTAGAGTGTGCACATCTGCATAATTAAGTCTGGTCTTTGACCTCAGTGCTTCCAACTTTAAGTACACATTGAAGTAAATTATATTGTGGAAAATAACTATTTACAAGTACTAGGGTGTAGGGCTTTTTATAAATACAGGTTAATTTGTCAACCACAGACTGATGCAAGGTTTTTAGCCATATCTTCTGTATGTAGTATTGAGAAGAAAATGATACAATTCTGTAGTAATATTGTATTTCATTTTTCTCTGGAGTTAATTGGACAGATATGTTGCAGAGAGACATTATCTTCAGCTGAGATGTGCCTTAAATAAATATCACCTCAATAGAACTGTAGTTTGTAATAATCTCTTTTATATTTCCATACATCCTGAGCATACAAGGCTTTAAACTGTTTTTCTTTACTTAAAGTACATTTAGGGGTGTGGAGAAGGCTCAGTGGTTAAAGGTCCTTGCTCTGCAAGACTTCTGGCTATAGTTCGGTTTCACAGAGAAGAAGAGCTGACAGAAAGTGTCCCAGAGCTTTGTAATATCAATGTGCCTCCAGTGCTGGAAAATGGAATCATTAGAATAGCAAAGCTCACGGCTCTCATAGTCTGGACTTCCAAGCAGCAAACCACAAGACAGACCCTGTCTTGAACAAGATGGAAAGAGAGAACCAACACCATCAGATGGACCTATGACTTCCATATGCTCACAATGACATAAGCATTCCCTTATATCACACACACACCATGCACACATATACACATGTATTCACAGAGACAGGTAAATGGTGCATTTAGTTTATTCAATATTATTTGCTACCAACTTTAAAATGACTAACATGGCTCAAGTGTGCTGATAGGCCTACAATAAACCACGTGACACCAACTATAAAATGCCACTTAAATTTGTTGCAAGGATTCATCCCTGTAAATTATATCTCCAAAATGCACTCACAAAGAGATTCATAATATTGCAAACAGGCGAGATATCAAACTGTTTATATAAAAATTCTGAGTTAATTGCAGAATAGGTGGCGGAAAGAAAGTAAGAGCCAAAGGAAGAGTACCACTCCTTACATACAACTATTCAGACAGAACTTGGCCTCAATATCCATGACCTACCAGAGCCTAGCAGTACTTACACAAGACCCTCATAATAGGAGGAAAAGATCATGACATCAAATTAAAAGAGAGACTAATAGAGAGAGGGAGGGAATATGATGGAGAACAGAGTTATGAAAGGGAAAGTGGGGGAGGGGAGGGAAATACCATGGTTTGTTGTCTATAAGTATAGATGTTGTCAATAAAAAATACATATATTTTTAAAAAACTGAAAAAAATATTAACATCACTTTACATGTCTTGTCTTTGTTGGATCATGGTAGAAATTTCCTTGAACTTTAAGCATTAATAGAAATAATAGTGTTAAAAAGATGCCTGAACATGTGAGTCTCTTCCTCGCCAGATACTCTGTGGACCGGCACACTGATTTGGACCGGGTTTTCAGTATCCACTCAGAAAATGGCTCTATTTTTACTCTGAAGCCCCTGGACCGGGAATCACTCCCTTGGCACAACATCACCGTTACAGCAGCCGAGATAAGTAAGCAGTAGACATATCCATCTGAAAATGTTTCTCTTTTGCCAAAGAGATAGAGTGATGACTCTGTAATAGACACTTTCTTGAGTGAAGCTGCATTATTAGCAAGATTTGAGAGAAATAATCCAGAAGATCTTGGAATTTTAAGTTATGTTAAATGATTACTTAAAGATTATCAAGTCATTCAGTCTTAATTCAATTTCCTTTAAACACTTTCAGGAAGGCTGGGAAGACTTACTTAAGGCTATCAGGAAGAGAATTATAATATAACTTCTTGATAACCACATATTAGTAGTCTATGTATTTGTCTATTAGAAGTAGAGCTCTGTTAGATGTACCTCCTTTTACCATGCTTTCTTCTTGGAGCCTGAAAGCTGAGGTATTCAACAGCAATCCAAATGAGCAATGAATTCCACCGAACTGAGCAGTTGCTAAGTTACAAATAGTGCAGTGGTTTTCCTGCTTCTCTGTAAACAAGAGTGAACTATTTATTGCATGTGTTCTTGTTTCAGATAACCCTAAACAGAGTAGCCAAGTTCCCGTATTCATCCGAATACTAGATATAAATGATCACGCTCCAGAATTCGCCATGTACTATGAGACGTTTGTTTGTGAAAATGCAAAACCTGGTCAGGTAAAGACCTCTATGATAATCTTTCTAGTTATGTTTCACTATGTAAAGGTATATAGTACTGCAGTAAGGACAGGAAATTCGTTACGCTGCTATTTTACTTCTATGTCCACTTATGAAATAATTCACAATGATCTTTAAAGGATGCCTTTTAAAGTAATTTTGCAGGGGCTGGAGAGATGGCTTAGTGGGTAAGGCACATGCCTGTGAAGCCTGAGGACCCCAGTTTGATTCTCCAGGTCCCACGTTAGCCAGGTGCACAAGGGGGCACATGCATCTGGAGTTCGTTTGCAGTGGCTGGAGGCCCTGGTGTGCCCATTTTCCCTCTCTCTCTCTCTCTCTCTCTCTCCTCCTCCTCCTCTCTCTGTCTCAAATAAATAAAATCTTAAAGTAATTTTGCAGGAAAATGAGGGGTAATCGACAATACCACATACTTTTAGAGTTCAATACCAGCTTTGTAAGACATACCACACATATAAAAAGCTTAATGGTATGTGTATATAGTCATAAATAATCATAATTGAGCTGATGGTGAATTATATACACTAATTACATGGAAATATATTTAAAATAAGCATGGAGTATACAAATTCAAAGTATTTCTAATATCCAGGAAATCTTAATTGCTTTCATGCTTATATTTTGTCACTTTAAATAATGTGTGATATCATTGTTTTACCTAATGAATTTTATAATTTTAATTTTAATATAAGTGACAAAATATTTGCTTGTGCAAATGTTATAAATTCTTATTTTAAATAGTATTTCAAGTGTATCTATGGTAATTGTTAATTAATGTGGAACACGTGCCTTTTTGAAAAAAATATGCTTTTTAGCAATATTACCTGCATACATGTTATTGAAAGTAATTCAGAATCATTTATGTAGGCAGCTACCAAGACACATCTGAAATTCATCTCTTAATACTTGGAAGCTGAAAGTCTTTCTTTTATTCCAATACAGACATCTCTTCCAAAGCACTTTTAAGAGTATTACAATCCACTCTCCCTTAACTATCAAGGTCTCTTAATACATATCATTCCTAACGCTGCCCTTTGTGTGTCTACCTGTGTTTCTTTTGGAGTGGACAGCACTCACTGGGCTAGAGGTCTTTATTCTCAGCTACTCTTCCTCTTACGACATACAAGACACGAAGCAGCTGAAGGAAGGAAGGGATTTTCTGTCTTACCGCTTGAAGAGATATAGTCGGTCATGGGGGGAGGAGCCTGAGCCACATGGCCACATTTAATCCCCAGGAGGGAAACAGAGAGAGATGAACACTTGTGCTAAATGAGCTCTTTTTGTTTTGTGAAGTCTGGAACCCCCACTGCATGGAATGGCACCAGCCATATTTCATCCCACCCCAAAGAAGCTAATCCAGAAAACCCCTGACATATATGCACAGAGATTTCTTTGCACAGTGATTCTAAGTCCTGTCAAATAGACAACTGAGATTTACCACAATGCCTCCCTAATCCACTGTGAACTCATTTACACTTGATAACATTTGCGGAGTTTATATCTACAAAAAACACACTATGTTTTTGGACATGAACATGTCTCTTAAGAGGAACACATGCCAATCCACACAAACTTAATTATCTTCTTTACTTTTTCTATAGGAGTGTATTTCTCTTTTATTTCATTAACACTTGATACTCATAAAGTCTAATTGCTATATTCATGCTATAATTAATTATACACATTTAGTATACTATTAATATCAACAAACACACCAATATATTTTAATCCACTGGCATGCATAATATTTTTTAAAACATGTTTAAACCATAACTATCTGATCATTTCATGAACATAGGTCATGCAATCAAAAGAGCAGTATGTTTTTATGACAAAATATTAGTGAATGTTAGATTTGTTGATTAAGCTCCAGTCAAGAAGCTGAAGAGAACATTGCTTATCATATAGTTTTTTTTTTTTTTTCTTATGCTGTGATTCTGTTTTCTAGGAAAAATGTTTCTCAAGATTTGTATCACATATACACATTCAGAGTACCATATGAAGAAAAATGTCACATGGCTCTTTGTCAATTAAATGAATTAAAATTATAGTCAGTGTCAAGTTGAGGTAGAAAAGTATTGAGTAGTGAGTATGCAGGCTTGTGTTGTTATATAAGGTACACATTTCCAGAAAGAGTGGATTAGTTAAAATACTGTGAAATTCCAAATTTTTAAAACACAGAATGCTGGATATGTTGGATTACTGTACCTGAAGGATGTGCTTTTTTTTTTTTTTTTAAGGAAAGCTCAAGGTAAAGAGAAATTAAGTGACTGCAGTTTCAAGTCTTACACATGGTATATTCAGAACTAGAAACATAAGGCTCACTAGTATGTAGCTGAGGGATTTCCCACCTATAAAATGCTCCATGGAAAATTATCTGCTCAATTTATTGTCTGTGGTCCCATCTTCCGTTATCACACGAGTTTTACTTAGATTGACATTTGTGAAGGAGTGCTACACATTTACAACTTCAACGTTAGTTCTAAAAACTAGGAGAGGTATTTCTTATTACATTCATCTTTGGAAGTTATATTGAAAAATATAAAGGGCTGGCAAGAAGGTTTAGCACTTAAAGGTACTTACTTATAAAGCTTTCCTGCCCCTGTTTCATTTCCCAGTACTCACATAAAGCCAGATACCCAAAATGGCTCATGTATATGGAGTGCCTTTAGCAGCAAGAGGCCCGGTTGTAAGTTCCCACATGCACACACACATACCACTCTCTCTCTCTCTGTCTCTCCCTCTCCATCTCTATCTCTTTCTCTCTCTTTCCCTTGCAAGTTAAATAAAAAAAAAATATTGTTAAATAAAAGAGCAGGGCTGGGGAGGTGGCCTAACAGTTAAGGCACTTGCCTGCCAAGCCTATGATCTGTGGGAATCCTCCAGATCCCACGTAAGCAAGTGACGCAAGCATGCAATGCCGGGCAAGCCCACAAGGGGGCACACATATCTGGAGTTTGTTCACAGTGGCTGAAAGGCCCTGGTGCGCCCATTCTCTGTTTCTCTGGCTCTTTCTCCCACTTTCTCCCTCGCTCTTTCTCAGTCTCTCAAAAATAAAAAGAAAATCAAGCAATTTTAATTAAGCCTGTGGTAATTATTTTTATGATGCCCTGACCTATAAAATCTGCCTCATGCTATCATAAATTGTTTACTTGTTCAAAAAAAATCATGAGTTCACACTTTACTGCCTAATAGTTGTATTTCGCACTTTCATCTTGTAAAGATATATTATGTTTTCTGGCTTTAAAAAATTACTTTCTAGTGGTAGAACCAAATTCTTAACAAGACAGATGAAACAGCCAGAGAAACTAGCTCTTCACAACAATGACAAAACTGGATAGTTACTAAAGTGATCCTCCTTTTTCTTAAGGTTGAATGTTTCAGTAGCTGCCAGGGCACAGAAAAATAAAAAAATAAAAAGTGTCCTGAGACTACCTGTCAACTTGTTCTTCAGAATGACTTTTGATTACTAATTAATTATTGCCTCAAACAAACCAGAGAAAAATATCCATGACATGAATTTCTGAAAACCTAATTGCTTAGATATTGTAAAATGGAAACATTTAGCCAAAGCAGAGCACACGTATTTAAAGGCCTTGTGCTAGCTAGCACGGTTGTTTTTGTTTTGGTTGGTGTGATCTAATTAACCCATGCTGCTTTGGTTTCAGTTGATTCAGACCATCAGTGTAATGGACAAAGACGATCCTCCCCGAGGGCACAAGTTCTTCTTTGAACCAGTGCCAGAATTCACTCTCAACCCAAACTTCACCATTGTAGACAATAAAGGTATAGAGCATGCGTAGAACTGAGTACGTACATCATTAAGTTACGGAACTGAGGACGAACGTGAAGCCCTGCGTGGTGGTGTGCTCCTCAAATCCAGCTCCCGGGATCAGGAGTCCAAGGGCATCTTCAGCTGCGGGGCCCTTTGAGGACAGTCTGAGATCATGACCCAAAAATATGCCTAAGAGAAAAAAGAAAGGTAGAAGGAGGAGGAGAAAGGAGGACTAGAAGAAAGAAGAAGGGGAGAGTAAAAGTAATCTCTTCTTCTTGTTGTTTGTAGTTTTATTCAAGGTAGGGTCTCCCTCTAGCATAGTCTGACCATGTAGCACCAGGGTAGCCTAGAACTCATGGCAGTCCTTCCACCTCTGCCTCCCCAGTCATGGGATTAAAAGTGTGCACCACCACTCCGGGCTTTTTCTTTCCTTTTCTTTCTTTCTTTGTTTTTTTTTTTTTTTTTTTTTTTCTTTCCTTTTCTTTTCTCTTTTTTCTTTTCCTTTCCTTTCTTTTCTTTTTCTTCTTTTCTCTTCCTTCTTTCCTTTCCATTCCTTTCTTTTTTTCTTTTCTTTTCTTTTGTTTTGATTTGTTTTCTTTTCTTTTCTTTTCTGTATATGTGTGTGTGTGTGTGCGTGTGTGTGTGTGTGTGTGATTTTTTTTAACACTTTTTTCTCCTCCCTAGATAACACAGCAGGAATCGTTACTAGAAAAGATGGTTATAGCCGCAACAAAATGAGCACCTACCTGCTGCCAGTTTTGATCTTTGACAATGACTACCCTATCCAAAGCAGCACGGGCACTCTCACGATCCGCGTGTGCGCCTGCGACCAGCGCGGGAAGGCGCAGTCCTGCGGCGCCGAGGCCCTGACGCTGCCCGCGGGCCTGAGCACCGGCGCGCTCGTGGCCATTCTGCTGTGCGTCCTCATCCTGCTGGGTAAGCTGCCTTCCCTCTCCTCCGCGGCCAGACGCCGGCCAGGAAGCCGCACTCTTCTCCATCCACAGTCAGGACCCTGCCTTTTGCTAAAACCATTATGACTGGGAGAAACAAAAATACTCTTTTTCTTTTTCCACTGAGGGGACAGGTCTTACTCCCTACAGGCTAAAAAATGGTGATATAATAACAGGTGCTGCGCACGCTGATAGCACTATTATGTCATGGACTCACCATGGTTACTGTTATGTGGGCATTTGATTTCATGACTAACTTGATCTTCATAGCACGTTGATAATTTTTGTTCTACGAGACAATGGCAAAATAATATGACAAATAATCTTTCTGAAGTCTCTTGCTGGGCATTCTGACACAGATTGTTCTACCTTAGAAGTCTTATTATTATTATTAGTTTCTGTCTTTCTCTGCATGGAGACTCCGATGTGGGTACCTTCTTGTTGCTGGATCAGAGCTCCAACCCACAGCAGCGGGTGGGGCAAAGGGCTTCTTTTGGCTTACAGTCTTGAGGGGAAGCTGCATGATGGCAGCCAAAGGATGGCACAGCAAAGTCTGGGCATCAGTTTTTGCCACAGCAGCAGCCAGAAAGCAGCAAGGGAGTGAGCTGTGCCCTGGCAAAACAGAAGCTGGGGTTCTCACAGCCCAAAGCCCGCCCCAACAGGAGACCACCTCCAGCAAGTTTCCACCCTCCAAACTGCTACCAAATGGGGTCCAGGCACTGACAGCACACAAGTTCCTGGGGGACGGCTGATTCAAAACACCACAGACTATTTCATCTACAGAAAATATTGCTACCACATATTGAATTACTTATGTGTATATATATTAGGAGTTTAATTGGCAAATGTTTAAAGTTACCGCAATAAGGCATTTTCCTGCAGAGAACCTGTTATGAGAAAAAGTCTCCTTAAAAAGTTAAGATTGTATTTTTTAAATGTCACTGTGACACTGCAGTCATAGTAACCCTCAATGTTTTCTAAATAAAGCCGTGCTTACAATAGCACATATGTTATTTGAGCCCATACTAACAGGACGGCGATTTAATTCAATTAAGCAGTTGTTTCACTGTAAAACACTCCAAAAAATTATTTCCATGAAATCCTCATCCAAGTTTCTTAGGCTTAGAGCAGGATGGCTGGCCAAGTTGACGTGCTAGTGCTCATCTGCACTGGCTGCTTTCCACTGAAAATCCTTTCACGCTCTCTGGATGAAATTCCTTTGGCCACGTATCCTTGTAGGACTTCAGTAGGAGGGTTGATGAAAGTGAGGGGAAACATTTGTCTTAGTTAGGATGACCCAACTATTTAGAAAAAAAAAATTAGTTTCTGAATAGCTAAGAATGCAGGTTTATCATGAACAGGCCCCTCTTCCTCCTGGTGCTAGAAATAGGAACACATTCATGAAGCACTTTATATTTTTTGGTGTGACTTTGCATGTTTGTGTGTGTGTGTGCGCACACATGCATGCATGCACATGTGGCATGTGTGTTGTATATGCAAGTATGTGGACAGCTGCTTATGGTCCATTCTCACAACTGTGTACTTAAAGGTTTATATATACACCTGCACATAATATATTAATATATGCATCTGTATATAAGTGACATTTTACATGCAGATTCATATATTTTTGAGATTCAATTTCCGTTCAGTTTGGTGAGAATACCAACTATGTCATTAACAATTTTAAGTTTTGAAATAAGTATTTATTTAGGACGAATGATTAATTTAGCTCTATAATACTGGTTATTAAACAATTATGGCGGAACAAGCCCTCAAAAATAAATTAATAATATTTTAATATTTTCTCTATTTTTATTTTATTTATTTATTATTATTATTTTTTTTTTTTTGGATTTACGAGGTAGGGTCTCACTTTAGTTCAGGCTGACCTGGAATTCACTATGTAGTCTCAGGGTGGCCTCGAACTCACGGTGATCCTCCTACCTCTGCCTCCCGAGTGCTGGGATTAAAGGCGTGCGCCACCACGCCCGGCTATTTTCTCTATTTTTAAAAATGATCTCAGTGTATACACTCATTGTCAGAAGTTACAAAGTTTGCATACGATCGTATCTCCATTTATCCAATCAAATATGTAAGCTTCACTCTTACAGCTACATATTTAATCTTTAATCATGGAATCTCCCTCTTTGCTATTCTTTTATCAATAGTTTTAGTTGTGCTGTTTGCTGCTTTGAAGAGGCAACGCAAAAAGGAACCTCTCATAGTTTCCAAGGATGACGTCCGCGACAACATTGTGACTTACAATGACGAAGGCGGGGGCGAGGAAGACACTCGGGCTTTCGACATCGGCACACTGAGGAATCCCGAAGCAAGAGAAGACAGTAAACTGCGAAGGGACGTCATGCCTGAAACTGTATTTCAGATAAGGAGGACTGTGCCCCTGTGGGAAAATATTGATGTACAAGATTTTATCCATCGGAGATTAAAAGAGAATGATTCAGACCCAAGTGCCCCTCCATATGATTCGCTGGCCACCTACGCCTACGAGGGCAATGATTCCGTCGCTGACTCGCTCAGTTCCCTGGAGTCCCTCACTGCCGACTGTAACCAGGATTATGATTACCTGAGCGACTGGGGGCCTCGATTTAAAAAACTTGCAGATATGTATGGGGGTGGTGACAGTGACCGAGACTAAGTGCTTGTATGACTTGATCAACATTAGTGGGAGCTGTCTTTGTGACTAGATTAAGTGGCCTCTATTATCCTCTTTGGGGGAAGGTTTTGAAAATTCAAAATCACAACAATACATAGGTGTTGTCTTAGTAAGGGTTTGCTTCCTCAGTAAGTTTTCGTGAATGAATATGAATGATATATATTTTATCAGAGTAATAATAACCAGTTCACCCTTTTTGCCTAATAATCTTGGAAGGAAAGTGTATCACATCAATAATCAATAAATACTTAAAAAGGCTTTTTGTGCCTTTTCTTAGGTATAGGAACTTTATAAATGTTTTCTTAACTGACTTACAGTCACATTTACTATTAAATTAAACATTGTGCAACTGCTTTGTAAGTTAATATGAAAAAAGATATCTCCCTAAATGAAATGAGAATGACTATTACTGCCATATTTATTTAGTTGAAGAATGTCTTTGTGTTAATTCACTCATATTTTTATAAATGTATATTTATATTTTTGTATTTTTATGAAATAAACTAGTATTTATAAAATGAATTTCATTTTATTTAATTCCTAGGAGCTGTTGATCTCATTACAACAGAAATGTTTTACATCTGTGAGTGTGAAACATGATTTACTCAGGGACAAAGCGGCTAAGAAGTCACTGCATGGGATGTAGAACCAAAATGAGGTGGAGCTATGAAGAGCTGTAGTACAAAATGTCACTTTTCTGTTTCGATGACTTAAATATGGACAAATGTGTATTGAACTACTAATGTCTACTCATGGATAGAATATGAGATACATTTGGAATATAACTATGATATATACAATAAACCAAGTTTTGGAAGTCTTTATCAAATAGTGGATTGTTTTTGAGAGTAAATGAAGGGCAACTCAGTGATAGTAAGTGCTAGCTTTGGGGAGGGGAGGCAGGAAAGGGGTAAGTCCCTCAGAAAAGCTCTGAGTCAAATGTTCTTCAGAGAGAGCTTTATTTATGCTGCAGACAAATGCGCTGAGTTTCGACAGACAATGTGAAGTGTCTTCTTCTTTAAGTTTCCAGAGCACAAGGTAAGGAGCAGGGAGGTCTTGCATCCTGGGGAAGTGGGGTTTGGCTCATGTGTGGCCTTGAACCTAGGATGGCAGGGATCTGGGGTTCAGCTCCGTGTCAGAGTTGTGAGAGGAATAAGACTGTAAGTGGTGGGACAGGGTCTGTGAGGGTCCTCATAGCAACACCTGGAGGAGCTGAGTTCTAACATTCCAAAGATGTGAACAAATTTTAGATAATTCTTGTTTCATCAATATCATATGCATATATGACTGTGATCAGAAACTGTGTAGACTATATACTTGGATATGGGAAACATTTAAAATTCATGTTTTTAAATTTAGAATCATTTTATTAAGGAAATGCATTCATATAGTTTGAGAAAGTTTGCTGGAATTGTCTGAAAAATAGAAGATGATCAGGCCTCTAACACAAAGTTTCATAAACATTATTTGCTAATCCTTGAAATATGACCAGGCAGCAAACATCCTCCTCATTTGCTAAGGTGCTAAACCAAAACCAAAATATGGGAATATCATAGTGAAAATACATATCAACCAAGTTCTGTACCCAGATTTTCTGATTTTCTATATTTGCCTTCATGAAGCAAGTACTACGGCCATGATGGGTACTGGGTGTAGTTCATATCTGGAGAAATTTAACATTGCTTGTTTGTGATTAAGAAATTTTTAAAAAATATTTTGTGTATTTAGTTATTTGAGAGAGAGGCAGAATGAGAGTGAGAGAGAGAGAGAGAGAGAGAGAGAGAGAGAGAGAGAGAGAGAGAGAATGGGCACAACAGGGCCTCTAACCACAGCAAATGAACTGCAGATGTACGCTCCACGTCATGAATCTGGCTTATGTGGGTCCTGGGGCATGGAAGCTGGGTCCTTAGTCTTTGAAGTCAAGTGCCTCAACCACTAAGCCATCTCTCTGCCCAAGATTTTCCATTTTTTTTTATGTAAAATGTACTTACAGTATCTAAAGAAGTACTGTTGTGATACTATTTTGGAAAGTTTTGATAACTAAATCACTTTATTAGCAAGAGGAAACATATGTTAAGGTTTTGGGAAAGAAAGCATGCTTGATAATTAAGAACTGTTTAAAATCATCCTACTGAAATGTGCAAGAATACAAAGACTTTCCTCTTGGTTTTAATTCTGAAACATTCCCATTTGCCTTATAAAATTTCTCCACAACGCTGTTCACCTTCCAGGGAACAGAAAACTATGAGATGAAGAGGAGGGTGATTTGAAGCAATCCGTAAAAGAACCAGGCATCAGTGAGGCTTCCATAATCTCTTTATTTATAATCACTCGGGTGCTAAGTGCCAATAAGTACGCAAATTCACAAATGCTTGTCCTGCTAGTGAATGCATAAGTTTGATCACGTACCGCAGAGTGGGGACAGAAGAGTGCCCATTGCATAGCTTGCTCGGATTGCCATGAATGAGGTGTGAAGAACTCCATAAGTTAACAGGCTTCCCTCACACTATAGATCTACAATCACTATGAGGTGATATAGGGAACACCACAAAAAAAAAGACATATCAAATCCTTAAACTTGATTAATGAGCAGTGTGAACTTAATGACATTATTAGCAATAAAATAATGAGGATTTCATAATTCACCCCTCCCTTCCTTGATCAGAAAACGAAAGACGTCGTGAATTATATGCTCTAGTAGTCTTCTTCATCTGATCAAAGTCAGGTCCTTCACCGTTGTATGCATTCTGCTGCTTGTAATGCTACACTTTTTCTGTATTTATATTTACAAGGACTATGCAGCTGTTGTACAAATTGAAAGTTTTCAGTTGTATCTTTGTCTCTTTCTTATTACCTATCCAACTAACTCGTCTATATTTATACCTACATATAGATTACAAAAGTGATGCCCATTATTGCAGATAATTTTACCTCTAAATCTCTATCAACTTTCAACTTTCTCAGTAACGATAGTTCACTTTTACTAGAAACAGTAAAATAGTAATGCCATCTCTATCCTTCTAATAAACCCGAGTCAGGTTGGATTTTTCTCATTCTGTTACTCTCATAGCTAATATTTTAGAAGATATTTTGATGGCATCATCATCCTGATCTGCAGTGACTGCCCACGATGTCTCCTGCTTGCGTTGGTAGCCAGTCTCTTCACCTAAATAATTGCAAGGAGATCCAAGCTGCTAATGCTTACCAAACACTCTGTGCCAACTAATTTCATGGAAACAGAATATATATCCATTTGTTAATTTGGTAATCTGAATGTGGTTGTTTTTACATTCAAATCTTATGGATTGTTCTCTTACAAAGACAATGTTGACAATGACCTGGAAAGAACTATCTCAGGTCAGATTCCCATCATCACTCTGATCCTTATCTGTTTTAGCTTCTTAAATCCGTTCACTCTGGTTTTTCCAAGATCTTTTTATTTCCTCAAACATGTCAAACAAACAATTGCCTAAAGGGCAGACGAGTTTCTTTCTTGAAAGGTTTTCTCCCCAGGCATTTGAAGTTAATTGTATGTTTTTTAGCTATATACTTATTCATTTTCATGCATGCACACACAAATGTGTGCACACCAGAGGCTCTTGATGTGGCAAAGGAATGTCAGAAACATGCCCAATGCACCACTTTTTGCACCTGGCTTTACTTGGGTGCTACAAATTGGAATCTGACCCAACTGACTTTGCCAGCAATTTCTTTTAAGCTCTAAGCCACCTCCCCAGCCCTTTAATGCTATTTTCTCAGTGTGAAGATTGATAGATAATCTATTTGAAAATGTAACTTCACTCACCCATTTCTCTTCTGCTCATTTTTCCAAAACATCACATTTCACCACTCAACATGATTTGTTTGTTTCTCACTTAGTACTTGGGTCTGGCTGTGTCTCCCATGGTGATTAAATGGCTCAAAAATTTTCTAAATTTTATTCATTTAAATTTTCAAATGCATAGATGAGAGTTGCATATTTTGTTGGGATGAATTAAATATTTGTCAAATGTTCAATATTTATAACAATTAATGTTAATATTATATATTATTTCTATTATCTGGCATACTATTGAAATATTATGAACACATACAAATAAATAAAATAATTCTAAATATAAAAGGAAAAATACAGCTGGGCCTGGTGGCTCATGCCTTTATTCCAAACACTCCTTTGGGAGGCACAGGTGGGAAGATTATCATGAATTTGAAGCCACCCTGAGACTACATAGTGAATTCCAGGTCAGCCTGAGCTAGAGTGAAACCTTACCACAAAAAAAACAGAAAAAAAAGGAATAATACTAAAATTTATCAAATATGTCCTCATCTGACTGTATAATAATTAATAATGTACACTTAAGCTTCTAAATTTAAGAATTCTTTGCTGAAATCTAGTTGACAAAACTGAATAGTTATTTGGAATTTTCTCAAAATTCCAAGAAAGATGAAAATAAATTTCAAGGTTTGGTAGAGTATTAAATAACTAATATTTTGTCAATGATTTCATCTATAGAAGAGTATGCTGATGAGATTTTGAAGAGGTTTAAGCGATCAATTCTAAATGTCACATGCAAACAAAACCCAACACAACAGAAAATGAAGTAGCTCTCTCTGATGCAATTTCAGTCACCTTTGCAGTAGACTCATCTTTGGACCCCCTCTACCCACTGCTTCTCTTACTCATGGATAATAGAAAATGGGCTCCAGCAACGTGCACAATAGAAGGAAAAGCACATGATTTTAGGAATAGGTTTACTGGATGCCAAGTTACATGATTTAGAAATATTAGCAATTTAAAAGTACATGTTTAAACAAAAAAATTAGCCAGGCGTGGTGGCACATGCCTTTAATCCCAGCACTTGGGAGGCAGAGGTAGGAGGATCGCTATGAGTCCAAGGCCACCCTGAGACTACATAGTGAATTCCAGGTCAGCCTGGGCTAGAATGATACCCTACCTCAAAAAAAAAAAAAAAAAAATAGGGCTGGAGAGATGGTTTAGCAGTTAAGCACTTGCCTGTGAAGCCTAAGGACCTCAGTTCAAGGCTGGATTCCCCAGGATCCACTTCAGCCAAATGCACAAGTTGGCGCATGCATCTGGAGTTCCTTTGCAGTGGCTGGAGGCCCTGATGTGCTCTCTCTCTCTCTCCCTCTTTCTCTGCCTCTTTCTCTCTCTGTCTGTCTGTTGCTCTCAAATAAATAAATAAAAATAAACATTTTTTTTTTAAGTACATGTTCATTCCATCATACACACATTGGGCCTCATCAAAATCATAGTCATTGTTTTAGAGAGTCTTTTTAGCTCTTAGACTATAAAAACTAAAAAGCTACTACATTGCTACATCCAAAATTGACATATTTCACCTGTAAATCATTATTCCTGCACTTTATTGAAGAACTGACCAATAAAATTATGCTTATTTTACTTATGTAATTGTCCCCTCCAGGTAATATTTTTTATTAAAAACATTCTATTTATATTTTCTGTACACATTTTCATTTATTCTTACTTCTAAATAGATACATATTGAGAGCCTCCAACAATGTTATTGTTAATGCATGTCTGATAGTATAATTTTATTACACTTTAAATGGAATCAAAAATTCTTGATGATTGGAATATTCACACTAAATCTAATAAGTATCTCTCAATTTCTAGTATGGAGGATATATTTTAAAACTGTGGTTGCTATAAATCTGTATGAGTGTCTCTCTCTCTCTTCTCCCTGTCTCTGTCTCTATTTTTATGTCTCTCTCTCTGACTATCTCTCATGCTTTCTCTCTCTCTCTCCCTCCATCCCACATTCAGACAGCAGTTATGCCCAGGACTTAATCTCAGAGACTCTATAAAAGAATCATAGACTTAAGATCAGAAGTGGAAGCATTTATATTGAATTTATTTGTGATTTTTTGAACCTATTAAACACTACTGTTGAGTTAACCTGTGCATAGTTTAAAGCAAGACAGAGTCAAACTATAAGAAATTCCAGGTCCATGCAAGACCAGTCCACATTGCCCTGAGCATCACACACCTGTCAGTACCCAGACTCATCACAAACACGGTGGCTGGAATCAGATGACATTGTCCATACACAGATGTGAGAAATAAGTAATGCAATAAAACCGCATGACCTTTAAATTCTAGACACGGAACGGAATGTTGTCTCTGTCTGTTTCTTGATTTTATCTTCATTTTGAAAAGTTAAATCAATTAAATGAAAACAATATCAGCCAAGCATACATTTTGGTGGCCTTCACTGCTGCTCATGAATCTCAAGTTCCCAATATGACTTTAAATTTGTCAAAAGGAAAATATTTTCTAGAGAATAAGGACAATTTTTCAGAAGTTTTGTAGTCTGAGTTTCTTGAGTATGGAGCTCTTACTTGGTTTCCAGTACCAGGTATGAGTTCTCTCCCACTGAGCAGGCCTCACGCCCAACCAGAGAACAACTGGTTACTTGGTCACCCACAGGAGCTGTGTGCCACAAGTGCACTATTGTGTACTTCTTGCCTGGCTCATTGGTTTCATAGCCTGGAGGGTCTCCTGCGAATACATACTGTTGATGATCATTTTCTTCCAAGAGGTCCCAGAGGACTTTCCAGCTCTATGAGGGCTAGTGAGGACAGAGCTAGTTCCCCTTTCAGTCCCAGCATGGTATTCACTATGTAGTCTCAGGGTGGCCTTGAATTCATGATGATCCTCCTCCCTCTGCCTCCCAAGGGAATGCTGGGAATAAAGGTGTGAGCCACCAAGCCCAGCTGTATTTTTCCTTTTATATTTAGAATTATTTTATTTATTTTTATGTGTTCATAATATTTCAATAGTATGCCAGATAATAGAAATAATATACAATATCAACATTAATTGTTATAAATATTGAACATTTGACAAATATTTAATTCATTCCAACAAAATATGCAACTCTCATCTATGCATTTGAAAATTTAAATGAATAAAATTCAGAAAATTTTTGAGACATTTAATCATCATGGAGACCCAGGTACTAAGTGAGAAACAAATCACGTTGAGTGGTGAAATGTGATGTTTTGGAAAAATGAGCAAAAGAGAAATGGGTGAGTGAAGTTACAATTTCAAATAGATTATCTATCAATGTTCACACTGAGAAAATAGCATTAGAGTGCCAGGGAGATGGCAAAGAAACCAAAACTAAATCAGACTGCCAACAGGCCTGACATGACTCAGGGAGTATTTTGATAGAGTGGGTGGAAAGATTGTAAGAGCCACAGAGTGTGTAGGAATACTGAGAGGTATGCATGTTTCCCCAACTACCATGAAGGGACCGACTGAGACTCCATGATCCCAAAGTGAATCCCCTAGCCCCACAGAAGAGGGAGGGTCTCAAAGAAACAGAAGCAGGGTTGAGGGCATAAAAACATATAATATTACATATATGTATATATATATATGATTTAATATATATAATTATATATAATATATACATATACATATATATATATATATATATATATATTTTTTTTTTTTAAGTATGGGTCTTACTACAACCATAGCTCTGGTCTTTGTGTGATGGTTTAAATGTGAAATGTCCTCCCAAGGCTCATGTGTTTTAACACTTGGTCTCCTGCTAGAGGTGCTTTTTGAAAAGGCTGTGGAATCTTTAAATCTTCTAGAGGAAGTGGGTTACTGGAACTGGGCCTTGCGCTTTGATAGCCCAGCCCCACTTCCTGTCGATCATCTGCTTCCTGACAATGCTGCCGTGTGGCCAGCCACACAGCTTCCCCTGCCGTGAGGGACTCTATCCCCTGCCATGAGGGACTATATCCCCTTGAAACGTAATCCCAGCTTTGTCCCAGCCACAAGAAATAACTAGTTTATGTTGTGATTTGTAATCTCTAAAGACCAGATCAGTCCATCTGAAACCAACCTGGATTCTGTGGCCAGTCTAATGAAGAACGTTTGAGAGTTTAAATTCCTGAGAATAATGACATTGATTAATTTACTGCATTCCACAAATATTTGTTGAATAAAAGGAGAACTAAAATAACATCGTTATTTAGCTCTATGAAGCGAGCATAACTTTGCATGAAAAGTTATTCATTTCTCGTCATTTGAATATACAGCAATATATTTTGAGGTGAAATTTTTTAATATGTTGTGAGCACATTTTTATTTATTTATACAGAAAACATAAATTTTATAATAATCATTTATTTTATTTTTATCTGGATGTGTATGAGCATCCCAGGGCCCCTTGTCACAGTAAAGAAACACGAGACTCTCAAACCATTTTTCGTATGCAGCTTACATGAGTGGGTTAGGAACTGAACCCAGGCTGAAGAGCTTTGCCAGCCAGCACCTTTAATTGCTGATGTAACTCATCAGCCCCTGAAAAAGAGTCAAAGTTTGACTACGACTCATTCAATGGGGGAAAAAAAAAAGTCAATGGAGCGTTCATCATGTTCCAAATTGTCTGAAAGCTCCCAACAAATACTTCTTTTACGTTATTTATTTGTTTTTTTTTTTTCTCATAAATTTGGGGACTGAGCCCAGCACCTGGTGCATGACAGTTCTAGAAAGTACTCTACCACTGAGCTGCATCCCCAGCAATCATATTGGCTGATGACAGCAAATTGCCAACTTGAAAGCAGTCTACTCTCCTTTCAGTCTCTGAAGTGTTGATGTTATTTCATTAATGAACTATGGCATCTCGTCAAGAAATAATCTTGTAATAATCTAGATTTTACTTGGATGTTACTTATTCAATTATATTAACCTAATGAACTCATGGAAATTTGGAACTGCTGCCACTAAATAGTAGACATGCTCTGAATCAGTGAGTTGATTATCCTGCTCTAAGTGTTGGTTAATAAAATAGTAGGGAAGTTATTTCCATTTCATGGTCTGTAAAATTAATCCTTTAACCTTCCAGCTATAATGAAAGATTGCATTCTGCATTTTTCCATTATTAATCTACTCTCATACATATTATCATGAAATTATATTAAGTATTCCAGGCTTTATTCATTAAAACTTCAATGCAATAACCATTAGTTTTGCTCACTGAATAACAAATAATTTTAAAACAATGTTAAAGGATATTTAAATGCTAATCTTTGCTAAATTTAAAAATGACTTGAATACCTAAAATATATTTAAAAATCTGCTGTTAATTCAATTGGAACTAATAAATATAAACTGCTTGCTGCTAGTTCACATATGACAAATTAATTATTATGATTTGTTTTTATTTTTAGCAGCTTAAGAACATTATTTTTCACCAAGTGGTATATGCATTTTCAATTTATGAATAAATATATATGCCACCAGACAATACAAGCCTACAGATAAAATAATATCTCATAAGAAAAACAAATGTGTACTTAATTTTTAGGAAAACATTTTTGATAAATTTCTTCAACACATTTGGGAATTTAGAATAAGGACATAAATTTCAGTTTATGTGCAAATTCTATTCCTCACTGATTAAAAAAAAAGCTATTTTTACAAATTTTCATAAAACATCCAAGAGAAAAAATAGTCAAAGTAAGTGATCAAAAAGAAAAGCCTCAAGGTAAAAACAAATAAATAAAATAATTACAAATCTCAAAGGGGAGTTGCATTTTCTTTACTTTTCTTTTTTTTCTTTTTTATTTTTTGAGGTAGAGTCTCGCTTTAGTCCAGGCTCACCTGGAATTCACTATGCAGTCTCAGGGTGGCCTCGAACTAAAAGCAATCCTCTACCTCTGCCTCCCCAGTTCTGGGATTAAAGGCGAGTGCCACCATGCCCAACTGAGTTGCATTTTCTAGTAGACACAGAAGTCTGCTCCAAAAGAAAAAGAGGAAAATTCACCTTTATATCTCTCCATTTTATGAGAATAAAGCCCCTTTCATTAAAATTTAATTTAAAACTAAATCTCAAATAGAGGAAATTCAAACATAGAAATGAAGTAAATTCTAATTCACTAAGAAGCCAAGTGACAATGATTTTAGGAATAACTTGCTTATAGAAGGTGCATATGTGTTTTTATAATGAATGAATCATTTTCCTAGGCAACTTACTTTAGGAATACAAAGCCAGCTGTGCATTCTGGTAGTGGGAATAACACAGAGTGAGGGAGACAGTAAACCATAAGGAAACAGCGGTTGCTCCCCCCATGCGTCTCACCCAGCTTATCTACAGTAGGTTTGTGAACATCTTGTGTCCAGCCTCCTCGATTTTTCAGCAGTATGCATAGCCAAACGAGATTAGTAAGAAGAGAGACACATGAAAGGCGACTCTGTTAGATCCATGGGGTAGGAAGGAGTTCTGGATTCAAAATCATGGTGAAGCTTTTCTAGATATAGTTACCCCTTTATAGCAAGCAAAATAGTTAGAACTTTAATCTTGTCAGTAGCTTCTAACAATGACTTAAAGAAACAGGAACACATTTTGTAGCATAAATTGTAATTAAATATGGTTGTGCATTTACACCTTTCATATACATTTATTTTCTGTGGTCATATATAAAATGGAAGGTTAGATCACATTATATGTTGTTTTCTTTCTTTTTGAGATTTCCGAGGTTCATCCCTACTGATGTCCATAATAGCTATCCAAATATACTTTTAGACCAAAAATGTATAATGGTTTTTTTCTCTACATTTTCACCCATGTATATTATTGTTTTGTCGTATGATATTACAACTTCATATTGTGGTGAGATTATTCCTTTTTATTTATTTATTTATTTACAAAGAGAGAGAGAGAGAGAGAGAGAGAGAATGAAAGGGTGCAACAGGGTCCTTCCCATTGTAAGTGAACTCCAGATACATGTGCCACTCAGTGTATCTGGCTTTTTGTGGGTACTGGGGAATTGAACCTAGGTAGTCAGGCTTTGCCAACAGCTGCACTTTACCTCAGAGCCATCTTTCTAGTCCATGTGATGAGAATATTCTTATTGCGGTGGTCTTGACCAGTATTTTTCTGATGTCTAATGATGTTGAGCTTATTGAACATAAGTTTGTTGAAAATTTATATTTCATCACTTCAGAGGCACCTACTCATGTTTTTTTCTCATTTAAATTGAAATATTTGGTCTTCCTGTTATTGCTGAATTATGTATAAGACACGATAGCAAACTAACAAAAATATATGAATGACAATGTTAAAAAGTTCATATATATATATATATATATATGCATTATATATAATAGAAAATTGACTATATATATATTATGTATGTAATATTTGTATAGGTATATCATTCAGACCACTAAAAGAATCAAATCCTGTTATTTGCAACAAGGTAGATATAAGTGGGAACCATTATTTTAAAATAAGCCAATAATGTTCTCCATCATGTGCTGACACAAAATTTGTCAAACTCAATATAAAATAGAGACTAGTACCATTTGTGCATTGTCAAATAAGATCATAAGAGTGGAAGGTCCCAAACATATTCCAAGACCTAGAGAGAATGATCATTCCTCTGTTTTGTAGGACACAGGAGGGGTGACTGTAGCTCATATTAAGCTTTCTGTATTTTATGACTATGTAACAAAGGAGTGCAAAGTCCCAGTACAAGGCAAGGATAAGGAGTTGTAAGAAGTAATTTGATGGGCTAGAGAGATGGCTTAGCAGTTAAGGCACTTGCTTGCAAAGCCAAAGCACCCAGGTTTGATTCCCCAGGTCCCACGTAAGCCAGATACACAAGGTGGCACATGCATCTGGAATCTGTTTGCAGTGGCTGGATGCCGTGGCCCACCCATTTCTCTCTCTCTCTCTCTCTCTCTCTCTCTCTCTCTCTCTGTCTTCTCCTCTGTCTTTCTCTCCCTCAAATAAATAAATAATAAAATATTTTTTTAAAATGAAAAGTAATTTGAGAGTTATATAGTGTATACATCTATTGAAATATCATACTGTAGCACCTGCATACACAAAATTACTAAATGTCAATAAAAATTGTAAAAAAAAAATCGAGCACACGGACTATTTACTGCCCAAATTGATCATTATAGATTACATACATGCTATCAAATTATCACATTGCACATGTATAATTAAAGTAATTATTAATTGGGGCTGACGCGATGGATTGTGCAGCCTAATAACCCAGGTTCAATTCCCCAGTACACACATAAGCTAGATGCACAATGTAGTACATGCATCTAGAGTTCATTTGCAGTGGCTAGAGGCCTTGGTGTGCCCATATTCTCTATGTCTGCTTCTCGCTCTCAAGTAAATCAATAAAATATTTTTAAAAATAATTATTAATAAAAATACATTCCATATTAAACTGTGACCTTTCATATTGATGCAGACTCTTTGAAAGCAAAGAGGTCTTTTGTTTGGCCCAAGTGAGTTTTAATGGAAGATTATCATGCCAGGAAAAAAAAAAAAAATCATCAGGGATAGCTGCTCTTGAATTCTTTGTCTCATATTGTTGAAGAATAAAAGATGCAGACAGAAGAGTGAGCAAGCCAAAGTGTGTTTATGAGGAAAACAGCAGAAAAAACAAAGTCTCCGGCAGAGAGAGGGGTCACGAGGGGGTCTGCCACAGGGTGTCTGGTTAAGGTTTTCTCTAAGATTCATTGTTACAGCTGTGTAACCACTTGGATAATTCTATTGAAGCTGTTTTTCCTCTGGGCTTATTGCTGAGCCAATAAGGGGCCCGCATGCTCCTGTCATGTTTCCTTGGCCCAACAGAGGAAGAGGACATGACCACACTTATGGGCATAATGACTCTTTGAATGCTCCCACTATGCATCTTTGATTTTTTTTTTTTTTTTTAGCTTCTAGCCTTGGCTGTTTCCTCAAGTTACCTGTATGAGTTGGGTATTTTGGTCTCTACCTTTAACTTGCTTTGTTTCCCAGCCAAAGTATTTTTTATTTGTCTAACTCTGCTCACTTCACACAATGATTTCCTCTTTGTCTTCCTATCCCATGATCAGTTCTTAGTTTTACCATGGGCTCTCAACTTCACTGCCCAGAAGACTACCTCCTACCTCAATATGGACATATTGTTTTAATAAGATTTGTTAGAGATTTATTTGCAAGACTCCTCTGAGCCAGCCACTATGCAAGCATTTGTATGGGTGTCAACAAAGGTGACTATATGACTCAGGCTTTCACATAAGCATATGTACCGACTAAGGTAATGATGAATCATGTTATTAGGGTATGTGTGTATGTTTGTATAGGTGTGTGTAGATGTGCCCGACTCATCCACGTGAGTGCAGAGACCAGAGAAAGACAATGAATGTCCTCCTCTGTCATTGTTCTGCCTCATTGAAACTCCCCATTTTTTCAGGTTAGACCGGTTGATCAGTATAGCCCAGCACTCCTCCCTTCTCCGCTTCCACAACACTGGGATCACAACCAGGTGTAGCTTTGCCTGGTTTTTGTTGTACGGGTCCTGGGTATTGAACTCAGGTCTTTATGCTTGCAGAGCAAGTGTTCTTACCCAGATGATATATAGTTATGTGTGTGTGTCATACTCTTTTATTCCCTGGCCCTGTATTCCATACAACTATCGAGCCCTCATCAGTGTGGTTACGGGATTCACTGTAGGGTCATGAAAGACTAAGGCAGTTCCTAAGAGAGAGTAACCATGCCTCAAGGTATTTAATAAACCCACTCTGTGGCTCTTAAGATCTTTGCACCCCTTCTACCACAATGTCCCCTATGCTATGGCAGGCCGGCTGGCAGTCTGATTTACTGGTTAGTTCTTTGTGGTCACTGCATTTCTGCTTTGAGAGGTCTAGATTGACCACCATGTCCGACACAAACACCCTGGAGGTGATTGTTCAGCCAGCATTAAGAGCGGTATTCATGTCACCACTTCTTTGCAGCTTCTACTGGACCCTAGCGTACATGGTAGAGCTGACAAGTCTCATAGAGGGCGGTCAGCTGCATCAACGGATGTTGACTCTCCTCCAGTTTTTCCATCATCTGCAAAATAAAAACAGATGCCCCAACCAAGAGTGAGAGCAGTTTGGGTTAGAGGAGTATGAAAAGGGACTTGAGATATTTTTGGTTTGCAAGCCCACTCTTCTTCTCCAGAGAGCAGTGGGGACTCCACACTGAAGTCTGAGTTTCCTGACCATGCTATTCTGACTTGGCTTTCAGTACAGATAGATAAGAGTTTTCTCCTACTGAGCAGAAGGGGACAGCACATCCAATCAGAGAACAGTGGGCTACCCACAGAGGCTGCATGCCACTATTGCACAGGTGTGCACTTCTTGTCCAGCTGGTAGATTTCATAGTCTGCTTATTCATGCTGTGGGTGACTGTTGTCATTCAGAGGCTCCCATAGGGTTTTCTAGCACTAAGAAGATAAGTGATTTCCCCCATTTCCTCCACCATAGTATTTCATTGTCCTGTGATCACAGCTTGGGATATATTCAGCAGTAGGGTCTTCTCTTTTAACTCTGGCAAGTAATCAAGATTTTGCCAGTGGCCTACATTGTTGTGAGGACCTCATGGGTCTCACTGTAGTGGGGGCTAGAGAGGGGAATTCAGAGCATGAGATTTACTAGCCAGAGTCCACGGTTTTAAGATTAATCTGTTCCTTCCCTAGTGTTCAGAATGTCCCCACTCCCCCCACCCCTTCTTGCTTAGTGATTATATCTTGAAGAATGCTACTCAGAATGGTGGTGTCTATGAAACT
This sequence comes from Dipus sagitta, assembly GCA_036346955.1. Lineage (NCBI taxonomy): Eukaryota > Metazoa > Chordata > Mammalia > Rodentia > Dipodidae > Dipus > Dipus sagitta. The sequence continues at coordinate 90,185,314 of CM070782.1, read as the reverse complement.
GTTGTCCTAACTTTTGTATAATTCCCTCCACGCCCTTCCTACCCTTACTACTCCAGGCCCCTCCAACCCCTCAAATTCTGCCCCTCCCCCATGTGTCTGGTAACTCCTCCTCTCCCTATTTCTTCTCTTTATTGGTCTCATTCTAGTTTTATGCCCATGTTACTGATGCTTGTTACCTTTTTCATTCATCTCCAATGAGTCCCCGTTAGAAACCACAATGAGAAAGTGCATGTGGTGTTTGACTTCCTGTGCCTGGGTGATGTCACTGAGAATGATTTCTTCCAGCTCCATCCACTCTCCTGTCAAGTTCAATATTTCATTTTTCCTTACCAGTGAATAGAATTCCATCGTGTATATGCACCCCATCTTCATCATCCATTCATCAGTTGATGGGCATCTGGGCTAATTGCAGTTACTAGGTATTGTGAATGCAGCAGCAACAAACATGGCTGAACAAGTATCTCTGTGAATGAAAGGTGGGGGGGCTTTAGGACGTATGCCTGGAAGTGGTACAAGTGGATCAAATGGTAGATGTATTTTGATCTTTTTCAGGAGGCTCCATACTGATTTCCATAGTGGCTCTACAAGTTTGCACTCCCACAAACAGTGGGTAAGGGTTCCTCCTTCCCCCAGACTCACTAGCACTTGTCATGGACCTTTTTTTTTTTTTTTGGTAGAGTCTTGCTCTAGCCCAGGCTGACCTGGAATTCACTCTGTGTTCTCAGGGAGGCCTTGAACTCATGGCGATCCTCCTACCTTTGCCTCCTGAGTGCTGGGATTAAAGGCGTGTGCCACCACACCCTGCTTGTCATGGATTTTTTGATGAATGCAATCCTGACTGGAGATGATTGAATCTCAGAGTCCTTTTGATTTGATGACTAAAGATGTTGAACATTTCCTTACATGTGTAATGGCAGTTGAATTTCTTCCTTTGAGAATTCTCTCTTTAAATTTCTATCCCCCTTTTTATTAGGTTATTCAATTTTTTATTGTTTAGATTTTTGAGTTATTTGTAGATTATAGATATTAGATCTCTGTTGGAGGCATAGTGTAGATTTTCTCCCATTCTGTGGGATGTCTATTGAACTTGTTGATAGTTTGCTTGTTTCTACAGTAGCTTTTAAATTAGTGAGGTCATAGTTTTTGAGTGTTGATTTGATTTCCTGTGTTACCGGTGTCCTATTCAGGAAGTCCTTTTGTGTGCCTTCATCATGGAATATTCGCCATTTTTTCTTCTAGTCATTTTAGAGTGTCAGGTTTTATATGGAGTCCTTAATCCAGCTAGAGGTGACTTTTGGTAGGGTGAGAGAAGTGGGTCTAATTTCATTCTTCTACAAGTGGTTATCCAACTTCTCAAGCATAATTTATTGAAGATATTGTATTTTTTCCCAGTGTGTATTTCTGGTTTGTTGTTAATGATGAGATAGCTGACCTTTCCGAGTTTGTTCCCTCCCACACAGCCACCCTGGAATGGCGTCTAGCCCAGGCATGTTACCCTCATGTTCAGCCCCATCTCCCAAGGACATATGGACCTATTTACAGCTTATCTTTCACTAGCTTGTCCCCTACCATGCAGCCAACCTGGAATGATGTCCTTCAGCCACTTTTTAAAAATGAATTAATTTATATTTTTAAAGTATTTTTCAGTTCTTTTTTTTATTAATTAGTTTTGTACTCCGTGAATACAGTCAAGTTGGTATCATTATTGGCCTCCTCCATGTCCTACCACCTCCCTCTGGCCCCTCCTTGTTGAGCTATATGGGTCATGCATTGTGGAGTTAGCCCACAGTTATGGGTAGGAGGAAATATCTCTGCATATTATGACCCAGCATGTGGCTCTGAAGTCACTTTAGTTTTTGCAAGGTAGTATTTACTTATTTCACTGTCTTCATATGATTAAATATTATCTCATTTTATAGATAAAATATCTTTATTTTTATGTATCTGTGCTCCATCTAGGACTACAGAAATAAGTAGAAGTTCTCTGTCACTCTTCACAGATCTACATGGACCATGTGGTGAGTGGGCAGGGAACAACATCTGGGAGTCAGTTTCAGTCTTTTCTGACATGCACACTGTTACTCATTGCTTTGTTTGTGTCACACTATAATGGACTACTTTAGTACGTAGCAAGGTGGTCAACACCTGAGTATTTACTGAAAACAATTGTATAATCATGTTCCCTCACAAGCGCATTTTGAAATATATAAAGGATGCGTCTACTCTCTGTTCTGCTTTGATGAAAGCAGGAGACCAATCACATGATCAGTAGTTTAGAAAATGTTTGTCAAGGAGAAAAAAGAAAATTGGATCACATTTTATAGATAACTGAAAAGGAATTTGGGAACAATAACTGTTACTTTTAAAAGCATTCTTTTCCCTACTTTGGGAGTTTCAATCATGATAGACTGAAAACCTAGACATAAATTCTCCACAATTAATATCATCCAGAATTGATTTGAAATCTATTTCTACATGTATTTAATCTAGACTAACATTTTCTTAATTTAGTCAGGTAACTTTTAACTGACTTTTAACTCACAGCTCAAGAATACTTTCAGAGTTTATCCAGAATCTAACAAACATTTCTAAGACCTGAGCTAGCCCAATGAACTCATGGTTGATAAGAGATCATACTTATCTGAAAGGAGCCTCTGAGCCATTTTGTAGCACAAACGTGGTTATTTTAAGAGAACCTAGTTTCTCAATATCTTGAGAAGGATGGAAAAACAAGACGTGTCTCCTGCTACCAGCCAAATCCAAAGCCAACTGTGTTATGATGTTGGTCCCCATCTAAGAGCAGAGTGGCATAAAAGCGCGCCTCCCTGCACCAGGGGCCTTCTTTATCTCTACCTTTGTTCTCCATTGCCTCTGTGACTTCTCTCACAAAGTCAGTGCCCAGTCACGCCTCTTTTCCCCAGAAACTCATAGGAAGCAAACCTTATTTTGTGTTTCTGCAGTCTCCTTCTCTGACTTCAGACCCAGCTTTATCACCCACAAGTCCCAATTCTCCCAGTAAGGTCCCGAAACTGAAAGGGCCTTTTGTTTCACTACTTCTCATGGAACCAGCCTGTTCATTCTCCTCTTTAACGGAATCAATGCTCGAGCCTTGTGACGGGGCCAGTAAGAAAAGGGTCACCAGGGACCAGGTCCAGTCGTTAAGCAAAGGAATGCTGAGGAAAATGGAATGCTGCTAAGCTTTTGGGAGGCTTGCTGGTCAACAATAAGTTGCAAAGGAGCCAAGTGCCCAGGGATACCAAATTCAAAGTGGAGGTTTCCTATTAAAAATATACTTTTTAAACAGCCATATTTCATGATTATCTTTCTATTTCTCCATAATCCTAAGAACACACAAATAGATGAGGGTATGTACTTTACTACTGGAGAATGGAGACTTATTAGCCATTCTCAGTGTCAAAAAAGTATTTAATGATATATATTGTCTTTTTAGCATAATGAATTCATAAGAAGGACAGGTGTCATACTGAGTGTGTTCACCACGTTCACCTATCACTCACAAATAATGGTCAAGGGTTTACAGCACTCAGCGGATCAAGACACAGGGAAATACCCAGTGACCAGTTTCTGTGAGAAAATTTTCTATACACACTACAGAAAGATGCAGTAAAAGAGGCAGTGTCAGGAGCTCATTTTGAAGTAGGGCCACTCATTAGAATATAAAATTAAAAATCTAATATCACACTCATGCCAGAGAGAGAGAGAAAGAGAGAGAGAGAGAGATTTGCTTCCCTCACCATTTGCTTTTGTTTAAGTGTTTTCTATTGACTAAGCTCTACGAATTCTAGGACATATTTAAAGGCCAGGAAGTTCAGTAGTTTGATACTGATCAACACAACCCAGTTCAGATAAACATAAAATTAATCCAGACTGATAAGAAAAGAGTCGGTTATCATTCAAGCATGAAACCATGGTATAGTTTCTAACTTCATCAACCCAATGGCGACTGAGTGATCTTATTTTCTAGGCACTGTGTCCAGTATTTTTTTCTATATATGTGCATTTGTTTTATGAGAATACTGTAAAGTTGGCATTATTGTCATTCTTACTTTTCACTTGATGAAAGACTCACAAAACTGTCCCCAGAGCTGCAAGAAAGATTAGAGATTCCAATGAAAGATATCCTCATATCAGAACTTGTATCTTGATCTATTCTCTGTGTTTCAGAAAGTTCTTATCAAGCCAGGATTGCTGAAATAAGCTTGACAAGACAGACAAGACCAGCACCACTGCAATTTACAATGCATGTTAAATCAGATTTTCAAAGGGAATCTCAATGAAGGCAAATAACCCAATCACCTTCCCTCCCTGCTCCCCGACCTCCCCCCGCCCCAACACAGAGCCAACTGAGTCAGCAGGGACTTTTATACACATAACCCCATGCTCCTCTGACCCTCAGAAGATTCCATAGATGCTCCCCTGTGTCCCGGAAGCAAACTCTAACATAACACCTTGTAATAAAACTGTAGTACATGACTGCAAGCAGTTCGGGCCTCACATCATTCAGCTGATGTAAATTCTGGTTCTTCCTCCTAAGGGGATTCTGAACAAGATGAATAACACAATGTGTCAACTCTCCCCAAACCTCAACCTTGCTAAGCATCTCATAAGTCAAAGTACCTGGTATAATAGCCTGGAACGATAGGACAGGGCTAAGATTACTGACCTCCACAGATCTATGTCTTCAAAGTTGAAATCAATCAGATGAACCCAAACAGAAAAAAAAAATATAGCCAAATTACTTTGTATATGTCAGAGAAACCTTGTTTCCCTGGGGAGATGTGAACACAGGTCTTCACCCTAGAAAGGGCTTAGATAACAGGCCAAATATTATGATTGCACCAAAACCAGTTTTGAGGAACCAATGAGTTTATTAAGGTTACATCCAGACCAGGGTGAGGGGTTGTTTACAGGAATAATGGATGGTTCTAAGGTAACTGTATCACCAGAAAGTCCACCCTAGATCAGGAGAGGACTCTTGGAAGCTGCATCTCTGGAGCCCACCACACCATCTGGTTGGAGAGTCTCCAGCACACTGTAGGACAGGCAGGCAGCTCAGTCTGTGCAACTCTTCCTAAGCAGTCTTCACTTTATATAGGCTTGGGGAGGGGCCTATGGCCTGTCCTGGACTTGGTTTCCTGATTCCCTGTGCTCAGGAGGGAATATGTGAATGGGGAGGGAATTGCCATATGATGCTTTTAAAATCCACTTAATTTTCATAAATTCTCAAGATGTCAAATTTGAGAAAAGAAACTTGGAAGCAATTTATGACATTGTAACTTTCAGGGAGGGAATTATAATTACTTTCTATTAATGACAATAGGTCTTGACTAATAAAAAAATACAGGTAGGAAAATAATCTATACAGAGGGAAATTGGTTATTAAAAACATTTGAAGGTCAAGGTATGGTTATGAAATTAATCCAGAGTCCCAAATAAACACTACAGTGTCAGAAAAGCTGATCATGTTGGGAAGTGTCAAACTGTAGCAAACACGGGAGTATCTTCTGGGTGCTTATAAACCTCCAACCAATATGAATATTATTCAATTCTTAAATCCTTAGGGGTAATAAAATCTTATGAAATGCAGCCCTAGTGATTTAAAGGAGTTATTTATCTTGGCATTGTTTTATCGTCAAATATATAAAAAATACTTTATATGCTTAAAATAGAATAATGATATCTATCTCATGGTAACACAACCAGCCGTCTTAAATACAGTGAAGACAATTCAAGATCATTTATGAGGTGCAAATCATTTGTTAGATATACCTATTTTCTCCAATTTTTAGAAATTAGTATATTGAAACTTGATGTGTATGCACATGCTTACACACACACACACACACACACACACACACAGTTTAGGTTCAGCTCTCTCTCCCACTACAGTGCTAATTTCAGAAGAATGAAGTCTATATCCTGCTTTTCTCTCATTTCTTAGTTCATAACACACCTATGCTTAGAATCAGATAAAATTTATCTGAATGCTATATGTTTGGGATGAATCTCCCTTGCCTTAAAATAGTAGAGGAAACTAGAAGTATCTTTCCACATTAAAAAAAAGAAAATCTCTGTGTTGGGCTGGAGAGATGGCTTCGCAGTTAAAGCATATTCCTGCAAAGCCAAAGGACCCCAGTTCCATTCCCGGGGACCCAAGTAAGCCAGATGTACAAGGTGGTGCACACATCTGGAGTTCATTTGCAGTGGCTAGAAGCCCTGGTGTGCCCATTCTCTCTCTGTCCTTCTCTCTCTGCCTCTTTCTCTCTCAAATAAATAAATAAATACATTAAAAAAGAAAATTCTGAAACAAAATCTCAATCTCTGTGCTCTCAGTGGTGCTAAAGAGAGAAAATGAAATGAGAGAACAATGTTTCCACAAAAGGTGTTCAAACAAAATTCATAACAACAATGAACTTCATGCTCACTTCTGTCCTTTGTAGGAGAGACAATGAACTAAAGGACAAGGACAAAGAAGTGTCAAGACTTTCTCAGCAACTGTGCTTAGAGGACCCAGACAACATTTCCGCGGGGAAGCGTTGCTGTTCCTGGCTCTGATTCCAAAAACAAAGCCGTGAGAAACAATTCCAGGAAGATGACATCTGAAGGAAAGCATGCCTCTGAGAGATTACTGCAACTTCCCTGTTAAATCACATCTAAGGAATACTACCTTGAGGAAGGGAGACATGGGAAACATCACTAAGAAAATGGTTTACTTCATTTTACATCTAAAGAACATTGTTTCTCTAAATCACTTAGATGAATCACCAGTTGGCATTCACTGCAGTCATATACTAGTGAGAACAGATGGAATATAAAATGGTATTAAACATATCTACTGAGCAAACAAGAATGTTAAATGTTAATGGAAGACATAACAACAAAGGGGATAAACTAAGCCTAGTGAATGTTAATGTAATTACAGCATAGGATATTTCTATAATTTAATGGTTGATCTGACAATAAATAACAATAATAGAAATAATACCAATTGTACCCATAGTACATTTGTCATTTTCTAAACATTATATCAAGAACTTTTGGTATATTATTCTACGAATTTTAGAAACATTGTTTGAAGTGTGTACTTTTAGCAATCCTATTTTATTGGTCATTTTAATGAGTCTCGGGGAGGTTAAATAAAAATTAGGGAGTAACGGATTCTGAATTCAAGCTGTCAAAACCATTATGATTCATTATTTTAATACAGTATGTATTTGCTAATCTCATTGAACCATACTTTGTGTATCAGTTTTTTATATTAGCTACTTTATATATCTAAAAATTCCATGTACTTTGGACAGTGAGGAAACGAATCATTATTATCATCATATTTTACTACTTACCTCATCTCAGAGTGCTTATTATTACAGTGGCTAGTACTGAGTATGGCTTCTAGAACATTTACTATGAGTCTGTTACTATTCTGTACTTACATTGTTGACATAAGTGAATGACAGCAAAAGATTAAATAAATTGTTTGATTGCTCACAGTTGAAAAATAAGAGTTGGATATTTACTCCTGTCAATCTGCCTCTAAAAGGCATAAATGTAATCACATATAACAACCAAAGAATATCTTACTCAAAGGCTATCCTAGATTTTAACTTACCTTAAGATTATTTATTTAAGATAACTTATTTAAGATTTTGCTTATTTTAACTCAACTCCAAAATCTACTCCTTAAGGATTGGTTAGAGCATGGAATCTAAAGAAGGAAATAGTGTCTGGAGAGATTAAATATATGAGTTTTAAACTTCACAAATGTTTGACCAGAAATAGAAACCTACTGGGGGGAGAGGAGGGACTGGAGAGATGGCTTAGCAGTTAAGGCATTTGCCTGCAAAGCCAAAGGATCCTGGTTCGACTCTCCAGGACCCACATAAGCCAGATGCACAATGGGGCACATGCATTTTAAGTTCATTTGCAGTGGCTAGAGACCCTGGCGTGCCCATTCTCTCTGCCTCTGCCTCCGTCTCTCTCTCCCTCTCTGCCTCTTTCTCAAATAAATAAAAAAATATATTCAAAAATATGTAAAACTACTGGCCATACACAATAGAATCATTTCTATATTTCAGACTTGTTAGCCATCTACACTAATGATTATGTAGTGATGTTTGCAAGAGAAATTAGTTTTTATTTTTAAAATAATTAGAATCTTGTGTCTTCTGTTTTATCCTAACTTTTCTATAGTTTCTCAAATGATTATGGAATAATTTAAATATATACTTCTAATGCAAAAGGTTATAAAAAAAACTATGAAAACAAATAATGTATCTATTTGGAAACAAGCAAATCCAGTTGGTTTGCAGTCGCCCTACAGTAGTGTAAGGTGTTTATAGATTGTGGGACATTTGACCAGTGTCAAGTTGTCCTTAGGGAAACAGAAGCTTGTTGGACTTTAAGTAAAATATGCCACACTTAGCATTTTTCTTGTGATGTGCATTGTTGCTATGAAACTGTCATATTATCTAATCAACTCTGAGTTTGATCCAGATATGAGATCATGCAGACCCTTCCCAGGACTGAAAACACTCACCTTCATAGTTATGAATACTTTCTCTCATTCAGAGTTGGTCAGACCATTTTCAAAATAGTTTATTCATAAACTCCATGCAACTATGTTTTACAAATTTAAAGCCTTTTGCAAATCTTTGTTCAATATTTGAAAGGTGAATATATATACTTACTTGTCATTGTACATTAATATTGAATTCAGAAATGTTAGCAAGAGCCAAAATAACAGGCAGTATCATCAACTGAAGATAGGATCATACACAAACATTATTTCTCACACATATGCTATACCTGCAATATCAACCATTGTTCTAATTTTATAGTGTTATCAGTGTGGACCTGTGAAATAATGACCCCTCCCATGCCTTCTAGTGTAGAAATGAAAACCACATACAAACTAGAGTAAACTTCTAGAATGAGGGATCTAGAAATAGTGTAGCGATCACATGCTAACTCAGTAATTCCTACAAAGACTCCTACATAGATATAAATGTTCATATCGGCATGTACATATTTAATAAATTTGCCTAAAATGTCACATACTGAAAGAATAACTGCTCACACATAAGATTCTTAAATATTTTATTTATTTACTTGAGAGAGAAAGATAGAGATTGATACATAGATGATACATAGACAGAGAAAGAGAGAGAGGGAGAATGGGCATACCAAGCCCTACATCCACTATAAACCAATTACAGATGCATAGTCACCTTGTGCATCTGGCTTAACTGGATACTGGAGAATTGATCCTGCGTCCTTAGGTTTCACAGGCAATTGCCTTAACTAGTAAGGCCTCTCTTCAGCCCTCCCATCTAAGTTTATAACTATAAAATTGATCACAGTTATTGAAGCTCTGAACCTGTTTTAGTGCTAAGTGCCCCCATTCACTCTAGTTAGAGTTTCCTGCGAGTTACTCACATGCTGTGAAGTGTAGCCCATCACATTGCTTATTTCCTTTTTAACCTGGTAGCTAAAATATCTGACCTTTAAAAGTCTTGACCACAAAAGGCTAATAAGGAGAGGAAATGTGGAAGACAGCCTCTCATTTATGTGACAAATACCTAAAAGAAACAATCTAAAATCGGAGAGATTTGTTGCAGCTCTTGATTTCGGATATTTCAGAACATTTATCCTGAGCTGTGAGTAGCTAGAACATGATGGGAGCTGGTTGGGACAAAACATCTCTCCTCATGGTGCATCGGCAGGATGGGGGGTTGGTTGGAACGGGCCAGAGCAAAGATAGATCTTATTAAGAAATTACCTCAGCCAATCGCTTCATACAGTGTCTCATTTTTCACATTTCCACTACTTTCAGTAGTCTATAAATTCATTAAATTCATTAATGCATTGAAGTATTGAGTGGCTTTATAATCTAGTGTTCTCTGGAAATGCCCCCTGCCCCCCCACACACCAAACTACCTGCTCCTGTAACCTCCTAGGAGACTGCCAATTAAATTATTAACAAGTGAGGGCTGATGGGACAGCTTAGCTGTGAAGTCTAAGGACCAGGTGCCTATGTAAGCCAGATACACAAGGCGGCACACCGTTCTGGAGGTCTGAAGTTTATTTGTAGTGGCTATAGGCCCTGGAGCACCAGTCTCTCTCTCTCCCTCATAAATAAATGTATAGATAAGTAAACAAAACATTTTTTTAACTTAAAAAGAGAACAAGGTTAAACATCACAGGGAAAGACGAAAAAGTCACCATTAAGGTCAACTTACTATAACAGAGCTAATCACTCTGCTTTGTTTATTCCACATCTCATGCATATAATCAAGTGAATATACACACTTGGATGTTTGTTGGATAAGGATTTACTTCCAGATAAAATAAGTTCTTTCAAAAGTTAATTTGTTAAAATATTCTCATTAGTATAACTTATGACTTTCAAATATCTGAGGCTGAAATCAACTGTTAATAACAATATAAAACTTTTATATTTTAGTAGTATAATTCAGTTTAAGTTAAATTTATTTTGTGGTCATCGTACTGATGAAAGTCATTACAACAAACAGAGCTTTAGAATTTTTGTTACTTTTATTATTTTGATTACTTTAATTAGCAAGCAATATAACATGTTTCATTCTCAAATTTTCATATATACCTAATTTTGGTTGATTCTCTTCTCCATATCTCTCCCCCACAATCCTGATCCCCTTTCCATTCACAGTAATTTTATTCCCCCAGTATTCTACTTTTGACTTTTATATCATGTATTGTCTATTGCACTCCCCATAACATTCTGCTAAAGCCTCTTTATCCCATTTTGTAGGCTCCTTCCTCATTTCCTGGACTCTACTCAATCTATTCTCACATAGACACACACACAGTGTGTGAGAAAGAGAGGAAGTAAGAAGCTAAGATCAGCACGTGAGAGGATATGCACTATTTTTCTTTCTGAGACTTAGCTCATGTAATAGAATATTTTTGATTTCCATTCATTTTATAGAAAAATTTAAATTTCATATTTTAGGGATAAACTAAATCCGTATGTACATATACATATACATGTCAAAAATGATCATCCATTCATCTATCATATGAACTATTTTTCTCTACACAGTATTTTCTATCTTTCTTTATGGTACATTTTTTAAATGATTATTTTTTTTAATTTTATTTATTTGCATGGAGAGAGAGAGACAGAGAGAGACAGAAAGAAGAGAGGCAGACAGAGAGAAAATGGGTGCACTAAGGTCTCTAGCCAATGCAAATGAACTCCACTTGCATGTCCCCCTTGTGCATCTGGCTTACATAGGTCCTGGGGAATTGAACCTGGGTCATTTGGCTTCACAGGCAAACGCCTTAACTGCTAAGCCATTTCTCCAGCCTCCTAAGGTAGATTTTTTTTTGATAAGATCTTAAATAGTGCAGTTCAGACATTCTCCAAAACAATTTCTCTTACCTACCAATTAAGGTTTTCATGAATTTAATCACTTCAGTTTTGTACAGAGATCTCTGTAGAAGTGATCCTGCTGTTATAGCAGAACTTCAAGCCAATAATTTATATTTGTATATATGATTGATCCTGTGATTTAAAGTGAAGTACAAATTATATTATAGTATTGTTATGAATGGCAATTTTAACATATTACTGTTAAAATAACATATAGAAAAATAGTATATTTAAACGTTCATAAGGTTTCATTGTAAGAATTTTATCCTCATACAAGTACATATGTACTTTATTGATAATCATCTTCCAGTTCCCTCTGTTTACCTTTACTAATGCGCACTCCCTTCTTTATCCAAATGAGCTCATTACTGTGTAAAATAGTATCTACTAATAAAGTTTTCCAGGAAAACTTCAAACTGATGTTGAGATAAAAATGAGTGAAATTAAAGAGACTAAATATGTAAAAGTTAGAAGAATTTGGAGAAGGTAAGAGGAACTGGAATTCAGAACATTGTTGTGATTTTGGTTTTTCTTATGTTGTTATTTTTAAGGTAAGTAAGTGATAAAATAAGTTTACATAATTGCTAGTAATTTTTTTATGATACAAACCTGAATGTGCTTTTGTTTACTGACTTTCCTTATGGCTGAACACTATTACGTGTCAAGTTAATGTTCATAGTTGAATTGCCAATCTAAAGACTCAACGACATGTTGTAATGTAAGTGATATTACACAATTAGAGTAATATAGATTAAATTAAAACTGCAAAATACTCCTCACAAAATGTTTATGGTTATGACATCCTTTGATTATATCAGTTTAAATATCAGTGAAGTTAGCATTTCATGTGAGTCGCACAAGACAGCCTTGTACAGTTTTTGACATCTTTCTGCAAAGAAACACAAGAGAACATGCTACTGTTCATGACACATTTCCCACTGTTAGCAATTTTATGACATTCTCAAAGTAAACAGATTAACAACGTCCATCACGTTTGTTCTCTCTCTACACATATGTCTATCAAGCGAAGTTATTTCAAGCCTTAAACCTACTATGGTGAATGACCATAGGCATTAACACAAACTGACTCACTTTCCACTTTGCTGGGAGACCACAGTGGGAAAAGAAAAACCAAGGTGATAGCAAAGGCAAGCTTATTTTACCTACAAAATATAAACCCTACCATCAGATCACTGAATGCCATACCTCATATTTTTTTCCCAGATGTGATTGAAATATCCTGGCTCTCTTCCCATATGATGAGTTGAGATCTGAGCCCTCATTGAAATGGTTGACCATTCCATTTCAGAGAAGAAAATAATGAAGAAACAGAGCAGGAGCTATTGAAGATTGTCACATTCTAGGTCTATTTGTTAAGTAAAGCATGCAAATAACCTAATTTAAGAAAATAAATTATTCCATCATATTCAGCTACCTAGTCATATAAAGCATGCATAATCATATAGTCATAGTTTGTCATTTCACAATCAGATAATCATTGTTTCACATTTTTTATTTACTCTTAATTCAGCCTTTTAAACTCAGGAGATGCTTTGTCTAATAGCACTCAAGAACATGACTGTGAAAAACTAGGGTTTCTATTGACATCTAAATTCTTGTTTTCTTCTGAATTCTTAGAATCATATAATACATAAGCCTATACTATGTAAGTTATTGAATTCTAATCATTTAACATTTACAAAAATTGGCATAGCCAGGCACTCTATAAACATATAAGAATTGTTTGCAAATCAAATACATAAAGAATCTAGTCAGCAATCCTAATGTCAAAGAGCCAATAAAAAACTCAGTTGTGTGCTGTATGACCACACACAACATATACAACTATGCTCCTACCTCTGAATCCCCAGGTTATCTCACTACAAAGCCTCAATTAGAAATTGTAAGGAAGTGTCTATTTCATGACACCTGTGATCAGGGCCTATGATAACACGTATGCTGACTTATGTCTATCTCACTGACATATGTCCCTATTTAGAGGCAGTCAAAATATACTGTGTGATTTACCAATCATAGAATATGATTGCCAAGTACTTAGTGTGATTTTATTTTTATTTACATTTAGTAATTCAGTACATTAAATATTTTTTATATTGTATGTGCTTTAAACCACCATGGTCTAATACTAAAGTGTATTCATTAGGCAGATTGTAAAGGCTATTTCAGGATGACTTCTTAAAAATCTCTTTCTTCTGATCCATCTGTTGAAATTATTCCCTGTTCTTTGATTGACTTATGGCATATTCTATGTGCTTTGAAAGGGCTCATTCTGCAATATTTTTTCTCTGAATCATTCAATGTAAAAAATTATTAATTCAATAAAGCTTTCCTGTACTCAGAGAATAAAATGCAATCTGTCTGTGTCCTTGGATCTTTTTTTTTTTTTACTCTTTTATTTGGCTCTTTGAAGATTCTATTTCTGCCGATATGCCTGTCTTTTTCTTCTACTTCTACCTCACTTCTTGTAAAACTAACATCAATATGAAATAGATACACTATTGTGTAATGGTTGCTATGTAACTTCAATTTTTTTTTGAGGCACGATTATTTTACTCCTTTTTTCGTAGCATGAACATTATATATTTTCCCCTGGGATCCATATTCAAGATTTCAAAATGCTGTTTGACAAAGGCCTATACAAGGACCACATACAGTATACAGAACTGTGCTCCTACCTCAGAATCCCCAGGTTATCTCACTACAAAGTCTCAGGTATAGATACTGGTGAGGAGGATCAACGTAGCTTTTAGAGTGAAGATAAGTAGGAATTGAGTAGGAACTGCTTGGCTTTAAATTTACTGTTTGGGATATATATATAGGTTTAAGTGGAACAACACAACCTCAGATCTGCATTGACAAATCACTCCAGCCATCAACATTCATCAGCAGTCTTTGTAGTATTTAGGTAAATGTATTTATATGTGTTGTACAAAAACCATCTAATTTTGGATGTATGGTAATACAATTACAGATGTAGTATTTATAATGTGTTAAAGACTTGGGATTTATACCGCTTGAGGAAGTAAGAAAAAAGAGGTACTTTGAATATATGTATGGATGAAAAGAAATTATATATGCCAACAGAAAAAGAAAACATGTGACCATGGACATGGATGGCTTCAGTGAAGTTTATGAGAACTGTTCAGAAAAGGGGTAAAATTAAAGGGAACAACCAGGAGTACTGCCATTTATTATACAAGCGATATGGAGAAGGTTCTAACAAAATAGATATGGCTTACACTGGGATTTGAGTACTGTAAAATGTGGTATTTTTTAATAGACATGTCATGTACGGAGTTATATTGTACTCATTTAGTTTGCAGAGTATCACACCCACCAAAGAGCAACCAACTGGAATGAAATCGATGGCAGCTCATCAATATGAAGCTTATTTTAAAAGTCAAGACACTCAAAGGATTTGGAAGGACATTGTGGATTTTGTCAACTGCTTGTTATTGTTAACAAAGATCAAGTGTTTAAACTCCCTATCAGATTTGTCAATGCCCATAAAAAATTCAGGAAAAGGTAAAAGAAAAGTGTTAAGGAAAGAAGGAAGAAAGGAAAGTTGGTAATGTAATCTTGAAGAGAAAAATAAATAAATATGATTTTATTGTTTGGCTATAGAAATAAAATAAAATTGTTTATTCATTGTGATGGGAGGACTGTGTTAAGGTCTATTTGCTAGATTGGTGATGGATCCCTGTGGGTATGTTCTTTTCAAAACGATTGTATTTTCTTAATGAAAGTGAACAAATGTTACCTGGTAGCAATGCTGTCAAGAGAAATTTAAATGATTTAGGGAAAGGAGTCACACAGGTCTCTAACAGAGTACTTACTTAGTCCTACCTAAATAAAGAGCTGGGGACCTTACCCTTCTAAGATCCTAAAGTTCAGATCCATGTGGAATTGGCCATACTTTCCTGTGGGAAAATGCTTGATTTTCTAGCTTGGGCTTATCTGGAATATAAATGGACACTCAAATTTGTAATGACCTTCCTCTAATAGAGTATTTCCAGTGCCTCAAAGGTAAGAACTGTGTTCTTTTAGTCACAGAATCCTCAGTACTTACTTATTTTATTTTCTATTCATTTCATTGAAGAAACTAACTATAATTAATAAAGATATAAGTAAATGCATATTTCATTTAAAGCAGTATATTAATCTTCACATATGAGGGAATTCTCATGACATGATAATTAATAAACATTTTGCCTAAGTCCATGAAATCATACACAATGACTATATACTTCAAATTATTAAAATAATCTCTGATGCCTCTGAGAACTGAATCTTTACTAACATTCCCTGGTCTTCAGGATGAACTTTATTTTGGTATACATTCAAATCCATAAATCAATACAGGAATATTCTTAACAGAGTTTAGGATTTTAAGTCAATTATTTTACCAGTTTTACATCAAACTCCAATATAGCCATAGATGGTTAATTAGGAAACAGCAAAAACTTCATAATAAAAGTTTGTAAAATTTTCCCCTCATATAATAGCTGAGAGTAGAATTTAAGATGTGATTTCATGAATTCTGACTGTGGTGAACACAATTTAAATATCATTTCTACACTGTCAGCTAAAATTACTTTCTTCATTTTGCTTTCTTCTGGCCAGAAAATTACCATGTTTAACTTAACTGTAAAAATACTCATAGTTAGATGCAGACATATAAGATACAAGCTTTACTGACTAACCCACAGGCTGAGACAACAGAAGTTAGATCCAATAAAAGTGAAATGAGGACCATTCAACCTTCCAAAGTTGTCATTTGGTCTCATCCTTATAGTAATAATGGAGGGGTAGTTCTACTCAGTAATAAAAGCCAGAAAGCATATTGTCACCATTCCTTGTAGTGGTCATTCTTAATCTGAGATGTTGTGTTGTTTTGTTTTTTCTCCTAAATTTAATTAATATATGTTTTATATTTGCAAAAGTGTCTTATTTTAAGTGTGGTATGTGTATGTGTGTGTGTGTGTGTGCATATGTGTAACTGTGCTTGCACAACTACATGTTTTTAAGTTAGCTTCTTATTATTGGACAAACACCCAACAAGAAAGAGTTTGTAGGAGGAAAAAGTTTATTTCAGGCTTACAAATTCCAGGGGAATACCTTCAATGGCAGAAGAAACTGTGTCATTTCCTTAGATGCAAGCAAAAATCACCGCCACCCCAACAGCAAGCATCAACAGTCAGCTCAAACTGCTCTCCACATACTTAGGGCCTGACCCAAAATCTGGCCTAAGTATGTCTTAGGGCTAGACTCTACTATATACCCCCAGTGGCACCTCCTCCAGCCAGACTGCTGGAGACTCAAGTTAGAAGGTCAAAGTGGGTCTTTGAGGCCATACATTCAAGCTACCACATATGAGCACATACATCTGAAAGCCTTCCTCAGACACTCTCCACATAATTTTTTTAAAACTTTGTTTTTATTTATTTATTTATTTAAGAAAGAGAGAAAGAGAGAGAGAGAGAGAGAAAGAGGCAGAGTGTGAAGGAGAGAGAGAATGGGTGCACCAGGGCCTCTAGACACTGCAAATGAATTCCAGATGCACATGCCCCCTTAGGCATCTGGCTTACGTGCGTCCTGGGGAATTGAGCCAAGGTCGTTGTGCTTTGCAGGAAATGCCTTAACGTCTAAGCCATCTCTGCAACCCTCTCCACTTAATTTTTAAGGCAAAGTCCCTCACTGGACTTTGATCCACAAATGCTGCTACACTAGCTTGCTAGGAAGCCCCAAGATTCTTCTGTCGTTGCCTCCCCAGTCCTGGAATTACAGGCCTTCATCTCCATTCCCACCATTTTTAGCATGGACTCTGGAGATCTTATTTCAAGTCCTCCCATTGTACAGCAAGCGCTTGAACAGATGAATCATTTTCTTTGCCCCAAAATACCTTCTTCAAAACATAAGCACATTATTTCTCCAGAAGAGCCATAGATTTTTGATTAGCTCACCAATATTTTGGTTACTTTCACACTATTTTCAGTTATAGCACATGTTCTAGTATGTTTGGACATAATTTGATTGATTATTATTTATTATATTAGATTGAAATACCAAGTGGTTAGGATAAGAATCGGCCACGGTCCTTTTCACAAAACCTCCACATTATCGAGTAAAACTCAGTAATTAAATGTCTTCTTTAATCATTTGCCATAAAGTTTGAATGGAAGCACACACGTGCAGTAACTATAGAAGTGCTCCATTAGCTGACTGCGTACAATTTCACACTGCCAGCATGTTTACACTTATAGAAAATTCTTATTTTAACTTACTTAAGTACCTGTGTATTCATCCCTTCTATATTATGTCAGAGACACTCCTGGAACCAATTGCTCAGAATTTTGCAAGCTAAAAGGACATCCCAGTTTATTTTTTTCTTTGAGCAGATGGCAGTTGCTCATACAAAATTACATGTTATATATAAAAAAAACATGAAATAAAGTTATATCAACTACATTCAGTTGGATGATAGGCTCTGAAAGAAACATTTATCCTTCCAGTGATTTTTCAAAACTTATTATTCAAAGTTCATTGCCTTGATATAGTTGAAACAATGCATTTCACAACTGACATGCTAAGAATTATGTGTTTTACAAGAAAACTATGTATAGTATTATACTAATTGAGCCCCACTTAATAGAGACTCAATTTTGTTAATAAGAATTTTTAGATTATACTTTCTGGTCAATATCAATTATAAATTTTATTTTAGGGGAAAGACTCCTAAGAGAAGTGTATCACAGAAAACATTTTTAGAAATGATTACTATGCCGGGCGTGGTGGCGCACGCCTTTAATCCCAGCACTCGGGAGACAGAGGTAGGAGGATGGCCGTGAGTTCGAGGCCACCCTGAGACTCCATAGTGAATTCCAGGTCAGCCTGGGCTAGAGTGAGACCCTACCTCGAAACCCCCCCCCAAAAAAAGAAAAAGAAATGATTACTATTTGAAATTGTATATGTAATTATGTGCATAATTCCTTTAGCTTATATCTTTTGTTATAGCATGTGACAAAGTTGAGGAGGAAGTCTTCTCCTTGGAGACTTTGAAGGCAACTCTTTCCAATTCTCTGGCTAACTTACATAGACTTGAAGGTCTTGCTTGCCTGCTATCTAAAATTAATCCACACCCTTGCTTATTTCTAACAGAATAGTCCAAACTAGGATTCTCTGGTATATTTTTCTAATTCAAATATCATATATATTTTACAGAATACATAATTAGGAAATTAAAATGCCTTGTAGGAAATAGAAAAGTATATGTAAAAAAGATAAGCAGGCTGGGGGATTGTTTTCCAACCTCCAAAATTCTGTTGCTGAGAGATTGTTTCCATGGTACACATTTTGTCAAAGTCTCCCAGAAAAAGATGTCTCTATTACCTTTATTTGCTCTGACAATATCAGCTGTTAACAGTTTTACACTTCCTTTTCAAAACAAAGATTGAAACAAGGACAAAGCCTGAAATGGAGTAAACTCATTACTGAGCCAGAATTTAATTCTAAGTCATTATTGTTGAAAAACTATAATCTTTTGCTCTCTCAAGAAGCAGTCGTCACTCAGGGATACTACATCATTATTTTTGCCTTAGAGACCTTTAAAAATATTCTTTGCACAGAAGTTGAAGCCAAGAAAAAGCTACACCTTCTCTATTTGAATACAGATTGTTCAATTTATCTGTGAAAAATTTCAATTTAAAAATTAACCTCTACACTGTAAGTCAGACAAATTACATTTCTGTGACTTATACATACATTGAAATGCATGGAACTATATACCTGTGTTCATATTTGTTATGTAGTTAAGGCATACATCATTGAATAAAATTGTTCCTGAACATAGTGTTTTAGGGTATTACAAATCACAGATTCCTATTTGGGTAAGTTAATCAATGTCTAACTCACTTTGTGAATAAGCATGGCTCTTTTTGCTTCTTTTTGCATATATCACACTTCCTTCACTCATAAGAGACATTTAATTGTTTTTATTCCCCACATGTGGATATGTTTGCAATGAGTACAAGAGTGTTAATGCCACGTTAAGATCCTGATTTCAAATTTTTAAATTTTTAAAATTATTTATATATATTTATGACCAAGAAAAATATTCATTTTTGTTTCTTAATTTTTTATTTGTGAAGAGGGTACTTCCCTATCATTAAAATTAATAAAGTATTATCTTTAGATAAATAGCCTTTTCTGTTTATATAAATAGTAATTGGTGAGGTTGGGTCATAAAAACACATTCTGATAAATTATGCAGTAGTCAAATGATAGGCTTCATAGTGACTTCCATTTTCAATCATGTTTCAAATTCAGATAATTTATACAGTAATCATAAAACCCCTAATATTTACTTTCAAGCATATTTGTGTGTTTGTGATAGCTATGTATATTTATGTGCATGTGTGTGCAGATGTGCTGCAGATGTTTCTGTAAGCTCACCTGTGTGCATGCTTACGTGAAATGGTCTCTCACTGAACCTGGTATGGACATTTTGGGTAAGAATGATTGACCTGTGAGCCTCTGGGAATATGTAGTCTCTGTTCCCCCAAGACCGAGTGTGTAGGTATCTGTAACCATGCCCATATGTTTACCTCTTACATGGCTGTTGGGGAATAGATAAGGCTCATTTGGGTTCATACTTACTTAGCCAGTCCTCTTCCCTGTTGAGCCATTGCTTAACCTTCATGCATATTTTTAAAAATGTCTTATTATGTAACAAATAGAGACCTCAACTTTCCAGAAAAGGAAATCCACTTGGCATAGGCAAAGGAGACCAGGAAACTTTCAGCACATTTTCCATGTTTTCTTCTCATGTGGCCTTCTCCTTGCTGGGACAAACACCCGATCAGAAACCTCTTATTTAAAGGAAGGGTTTACAACAGGCTTATGGACTCGAGGGGAAGCTTCTTCATGGTAGAAGAAGATAGATCACCATTTATACATCCATAGCCCAGAGAGAAAGAGAACATCCAGGTGTCAGGCTAGCTCTGGCACACCTTATGGCCAGACTCCTAAATTTGTTCATTGTTATATTTTAAATATTTTTATTTTTATTTATATATATTTGAGAGATGGGGGAGCAAATAGAGACAGAGAGAGAGAAAGAGAGAGAGAGAAAGGAGAATGGGCATGCCAGAGCCCCCAGCCACTGCAAATGAACTTCAGATGCATGTGCCACCTTGTACCTCTGGCTTATGTGGGTCCTGGGGAATAGGAACTGGGACCTTTGGCTTCACAGGCAAGTGCCTTAACCACTAAGCCTTCTCTTCCGCCCCTTAAATTTATTTTTAACAGCACACAAAAATTAGGCTTCATTATGGTGGCATGATTGTGTACGTAAAAAATGTGGTGGTTTCGTTTGTTTGTTTTCCTTCTGTGTTACACTCCTGGTGCATTTGGGATTAGATATTGTATCACTCAACACATTTCTGCATTCCTCATGAAAACAAAACCTTTGAATCGCTCCTGTCTGTCATTTTAATACAATTCCCAAAAGTAATGCACTCTGTCATCCTGTGCCTGCTTAGTTTGCTTTTCTGAATTTATATTTTTACAGGTATTATATCATTTTTTATTTTTTTTACATATCACATAACCTTATATCAATGAAGTGGCTTGTTTTAATATAAACGGTTTCATAAATACTGTAGGCAAATTTATTTTTGCACTATATCAACGTTGGCAAATCTGTTCTTTATGAGAGCTATGTGAGGCTGCCTTGTTCAGGGAGACTAAGAGCTAATGGTGTTTTCCCCTCAATGTGCTGCTGCTGTGGATCTCCCTCAGGTCTGTCCATCAAATACAATACCATTCAGCTAGACTGCCAGTCCAAAGGTATGTTAGTAATTTTTTATATAATTTTAATATAGTCAAATTACATGAAGATATTTTATTTTTAATATCTTGCTCTACATTGTGTAAATTTCCTAATCCCTCCACAAGTAAATCACCTTTAGAAATATATTATTTTGCATGGAGTTTGATTTTTTTTTTTTAAGAGAGAAAATGGTTGCCCCAGGGTGTCTGGCCACCGCAAATAAACTCTAGATACATGCACCACCATGTGCACCTAGCTTATGCAGAGCACTGCGGAATCAAACCTGGGTCCTCGGGCTTTGTAGGCAAGTGCCTTAAAAGCCAAGCCATCTTTCCAGCCTGGGTTTGATTTTTGTTTTGTTTTCTTGTTTTTATTGTTCATACGGATGATTAGTAAATTGTGTGTGTGTGTGTGTGTGTGTGTGTTGTATACTTATGTATATATGTTTTGAGAATCAAACTCAGCACCACCATGTTCATGCCAGGCAAATGTTGGCTCTAACCCTGGACTATATTTCCTGAACTTACATATGTGTTTGCCTTGATCTTTATTAACTGTAATATTTCCTTAGCTATGGTTTACTACTACCTGTATTTAGTGCTTAAATATCTGTGTTTATTCCTCCCTATTAATTTGACTAGTGTGATGTTTACTTTGCCATGTTACTGTATGCATAGCCTCATGATATCTAATTTTGACATTGTTCTTAAGTTTTGGATAAGAACATTCCTACTTAGTGATTTGGACTTACATAAAAACTCTGGCTATTTAAATCTCCAGTCTTCTGAAAAGAGACTTAATGTGACAATTTTATATCAAGTTGTGGTTTAGATAATCACTAACTTTGCTGTTGACTCTCATCCTCTTGTACCAAAACCCAGATTCAAATTCTATTTGAATAAAGATCTGGATCAAATTGTAGTTAGCAATGCCACACTACTAAGAACTGAGAATATTTAATTTTAGTACATTTTCTACCACCAGAGACTGGGATAGAGCAGTGAATTTTGACAAAGTTTCTAAATAAATGTTATCAGTAGGCATTTGAAATATCATTACTCTTGGCACATTTTGATAAAGAATAAATGAATTATATGTTTTCCAATTTATGAAACTGGGAAGAAACTTGTATTTGAAAGTATTTTATATGGTATTGGGATGAAATCATTCTTCTGTGTGCATTATTTGAACATTTTGTCTTCTACCATGTCCCAAATATATCATGCTCCATTTATGAATTCTTTAAGCATTTCAAGTTTTTTTTCTAGTGGTCCAATTCCTCTCTTTTGTCTTCAAAGACTGATATTCCATCTTCTATTTGATTCATTATATCGTCACAAATTCCTATAGAGATTTTTCATTGTCAGCTTTATTTCTGATGGTTTTGTCTATAATACATTTATCTCTTTTTTTAAAATTCCATTTTCATAACCTTCGATTGGCTTCCCCATGTCATCTAGCTATTTGTGTTGCCTCAGAGTTTATTTAGGTATTTATTTCTGACCCCTTTCAATTTAGTCAGAACTTCATTCTTCCATCTTTCTATGTACTTGGGCTCTCTCTTCATTATTCATAATTGGCCTTTTGAGTTTGTTTTCTGGACCTTCTAAATATATCTCATAGTTAACCTCTACTGTCTCTACTATGAGATTTATAGTCCTTACAGGAGACATATTGTGAGTGTGTGTGTATGTGTGCGTGTGTGTGTGTGTGTGTGTGTGTGTGTGTGTGTAATTCCCATTTGGGGCTGTGATTTATCCATCTGAAAATGGTGTGTTGGTCAGGTTTTTTGGCAGACATGTGTGGAGTCAGTATTCAAAAAGCGCTTCCTGTTCCTTCGGTTTGCTTGTCTTTACTCTGTAGGGCCAGAATTTCAGTCCTGGATATGCTTCGTGTTGCTTCATAGATGGAGTGGGAAAGGTGATCTCAGTTTGGTTGCAAATTCTCCCATTCTTATCCATGAGTCCCTGGCTCTAATGGTGAAAATACTGGCCAACAGGAAAGGGAAGGTAGGGGTTCTAGAGAGAAGCTAAGTGCCCAAACTCACAAGGGTGCCCCAGCTCAAACAGCAGATCATTAGCATCCTCAACAGGAAGAGAAGGGATGGCAGGGAGACGCCAAGCACCTGCACTCACGTAGGGAGCCCGGTTCAAACAGAAAATCATCAGTGCGCATGCGGAGGAGGGAGAGGTTGCTAATGGAAACTGAATGCGCAACCTGCACAAGGTTCCCAGCTCCAAAACACCACTCCATTTTTATTAATATCATTTTCTTCAACATCTCAATTCTTTTGCCCAATCAGAAAACACTTCATTGTCATACTAAACAGTTTCTTAGAGGATTAACTCACAAATACTTCACCATTTATAAACAAGCAAAACTTTAAATTTTTAAAACCAGTTATTGGGAAATATTTTATTCTACAAATGCAATGCATAAAAACTTTGAACTGTGTGTTTTAAATATAAAGAAACAATACCACATTAGCATATTACTATTGACCATAGTTAAATATATTATTCTTTAATAGTCCTTCATTTTCCATGCATCACCAAAGTACTTTAAAATGTCACTTTTAGGAATTGACACCAACATCAAAGCAAATTTCAGGTCTGAAAAGATGGCTCAGCAGATAAAGGTGATTGCTTGCAAATCCTAATGATGTGGGCTTGATTTCCCAGTACCTATGTAAAGCCCGATGCACAAAGTAGTGAATATGTCTTGCGTTTGTTTGCCGTGATGTGCCCATTCTCTCTCTCTCTCTCTTTCCCTCTTTCTCTCTCTCTTTCTGCCTTCACCTCTGTTTCTCTCTCTTTCCATCTCCCTCAAATAGTTAACTAAAAATAAGTAAATATAAATTCCAGGTCCCCTCCCACTGGCCAATACAATAAATACTTGAACCTTAAAGCTGGCCTGGAAGTCCTCTTACTTCCCCTCATACAAGCTATCTGTTGCATATGTTCAGATCTTTTCCCTCTCTCCTGTGCTGCTTCACCAATTTCATCCAGTAAGGGTTGTGAAAGGGGTCAACTCAAAGAAAACAGGCTGTCAAATGAATATATAGTGGTTTTATCACGTAGGGTCTCACTCTAGCTCAGGCTGACCTGGAATTCACTATGTAGTCTCAGAGTGGCCTCGAACTCTCGGTGATCCTCCCACCTCTGCCTCCTGGGTGCTTGGATTAAAGGCGTGCATCACCACACCCAGCTGAATAAATAGATTGTATATTAGTTATCTTTTTCCTCATTTTCTTAGTGGGCACTGACCTATAACTCCCAGAACCAGCATGGGGCTATCATCCACAATGAGCTTTTGATCAGAGAGACCTACAAGGTTTCCTAAAAGACAGACAGATTTCTGTCAGAGTACTTGATGACCCACCAAAGGTTAGTGGTAAGACCCTACTGCTGAAGATACCTTATGTGATTGACATGCAAATTAGAATGGCATGGCTGGAAGTTGGATGAGAGTCAGTCCCCAGACAGTCAGTGCATCTAGTGCCAGAAGGTGCTACATGGGCGACTGGGGGAAATTGACCAATATCTATCGAAGCAACGCATGGTCTAACCTACTTAGCAGCAAATAACTTATTGTGATGCCCACACAAGTGCAGTGGTGGCACACAGCCAACGTGGGGAACCAACTGCTCTCAATTTGGCTAACTGATCCCCTCACTGGTATGGGACCCATAGCTGAAGCTGGGAAACAAGTCAGAACCATATCCAAACATAAGCCCACTCTCCAGTATCAACCTACTATCAATTGTGGGCTACAAGAGGGCCTACACATATTAAATTCTCTATAAAAAAAAAAAAGTAAGGGTTATCTCATTTGTCCTGGTGCTAACTTACTCTCCGTTGGAGAATCTGCTTCTCTTTTTCAGATAGATGTAGACCCTAAGGAGAGAGCCACCCCATCATACCTCAAAAGGGCTCCGGCTGAAACTAAGAAAACTTCGAGAAACAAGCAAGGGGGCTGTTTTTCCTGATGAACCAGACACCAGCACAAGGGGGAAGGAGATCAGCATAGAGAAAAATCAACTCCTACCAAATCAGAGAGCCAGGGCCTCAGAGGCCCTCAACACCTCATCACTGAAGCAGACCAAAAATGAACCCAACATGGCTCAGGGAAATTTTGTGGAAGAGGGGGCGGAAAGAATGTCAGAGTCACATGTTGGGTCATGATATGCAGAGACATTTAGCTTACCCATAACTGTGGGCTAACTCCACAATGCATGACCCGTATACCTCAACAAGGAGGGGCCAAGGGGAGGGGGTAGGTCACAGATGAGCCTAATAATGGTACCAAAATGACTGTATTTGCTGAATACAGAACTGACTAATAAAAATAAATAAAAAAAAATCAAAATAAGTAAATAAATAACTATAAAAAACAAATTCCAAAACTCCATTAACCAAAAAATAATCTCCTAAGAACAAATATAAATTTTAATGTGATTTTTGTTTGTTTTTTTAATGAACACATGATAACTTTAAAAGGCAATAATTAAGTAGTAGTACAAACTACATAATTAGTCAGTGTGATATTTTAGGACAGATATAAGATGTGTACTTATGAAATCAGAATAAATAATTTATCAATCACCTTAAACATCTATCATTTATACTGTAAACCTCAAAAATTCATCCTTTTAGATATTTTAAATGTAAGTATGAAGTTTTATGTGGCATATTATTTCTATGTAATTGTGAATGTGGTCTAAATGCATATACTTAACCTTAAAGTTCATAAATTGGTACCCTAACCTCCAAGGTGATTGAATTTGGTGAAGGGATGTACTGGACTGTGATTCAATTTGGTCCTGAGGTCAGAGCCCCAGGAATGGGATCAGTACCTTTTTGAGATGACCCACATAGCATCTTGGCAGACCTACCATGTAAAGTCCTAATGAGGTGTCTTGTATAACTTTACATGGGAAGATGTAAGTATCTATTCACTTCAGTCAGGCCCTGGCAAAGCATGAAAGAAAAAAAGTTATCCTAAGTGTATTTAATCTTACTGAAAACTCTTCTGTGTACTAAACTAGCACATGAGAAAAGCCAAGAATGAATTAAACATGGTGTTTGTTTCCTGCCAGAAATATTTGCAGCCTAAAGTCATCTAGCATTGATCTGCACAAAACACTTGCTGGTCTCTGAAAGTATGAATGGTAGAGTAATATATAAAACAAATTAATTGTCTTCACTGGTCCTTGCCTTGTTGCTCTACTACAGACATCTGAAAGCTGCTGATAAAATACTAGCATTTCCAAAAGCTCTCATCACTCATGGATACCTCAGCTTGACTTCATTACTGAAACAAAAAAACCTTTGTCAGAGTCAAAGCTATAGGGATTTTGGAGAACAGAGATAAAGGCAGTGATATGATTGCTGTGAAAGTCCCCGGCTGAGATGCATTGGTGACCCATTGATACCATGTTACTGAAGCTATTCCATCTTTTTGTGTCTGAGTCTCTGCATTTGCAAAGTAGGGTTAATACCCTCACTCATTACCCATTTGTAAAATGCAGATAATTTCTCCACAAAACAGGGTATTATTAACCTAGCTCTTACTCTGACCTCCACATACAAGATAATTAACCAGGAGAAACTCAAAAGGCATAATTATACTTGCAAATAAACCAAAAAGATTATGTATTTTAGTTGATTCCAGGTCACATTGCATAGTTAGCATCTCATGAAACTCAATGTTTTAAATTGTGGACTTCAGTATCCTAATTTGATCATTCTACTATATACTTTTGATCATTATTCAGAATACATCATATGAATACAACAAAATAATATTCTAAGTGAGTAAAGTGAACTCAATAAAAGCTTCATATAATTTACTTTAATTTTGGCATTCTTGTATAAGAAATAATCTGGTTTTTAGAATTTCTAATTCTCTTTTTCTACCCTACCCTCCTTTTCTTCCTTCTTCCATGGTCCCTTCTCTTCTAACTTTCTTCTCTCCTTCCTTCATTTTCCTTCCTTTCCTCCATATATATATATATATATATATATATATATATATATATATATGTATATATATATATTTGTTATATATATATATATATTTTTTCTTTCTTTCTTTCATGTCTACCTAAGTATCCCAGGCTTGTCTTTCACAGTCTTCCTGCTGCAACCTCTAGCATGGTTGCTGTATTAGTCAGGCTTCTCTAGAGGAAAAGAATGGCTATAACAAATTATACTAAAAGGGGAATTTATTAGATTAGCTTACAGCAGTCCAAATTGCAGTTGCAGGTCTGAGAATCTGGGAACCTGGTAGCTGTTCAGTCCATGTGGCCACATGTCTCAGCTGAGGAGCTGCTGGTTTTCGATCCATGCAGGTCTTCAGTTGACGCTGCTCTTCAATCCATGCTAGAAGGCAGCGAGCAGCTCTGGAAGCCAAGTGGGAGAAAGGAGGGAGCTCTTTTCACCCAGAGCTTCCTCATATAAAGCCCCCTCTGAGAGGGGTGCCTGTTCTGGGGGAAGGGTTCACACCTGGGGAAGGGCTTCCTCCTTCAATTATATCTTCCTGGAAGCAACCTCAGAGACCCACTGAAAAGGATTTCAGTGGATTAACATCAAGTGGCAATGCCTTATCCATGACAGTTGGATTATAGCATGTACCATCATGCCTAGTAGGCATCTCAACATTTAGTTAGACAAGTTTGAATTAGTTTTTTTTTTTTAATTTTTTAAAATTTTATAAGTGACAGTCAAAGGTTAATGTTAATGGAATTTTATTTATTTATTTATTTGAGAGAGAGGAGAGAATGGGCGTGCTAGGGCCTCTAGTCACTGCAACTAAACTCCAGATGCACATGCTACCATGTCCATCTAGCTTACATGGCTACTGAAGAATCAAACCTGGGTCCTTAGGCTTCATGGCCAAGCTTCTTAACCTCTAAGCCCTTTCCAAACCTGAATTAGATTTTTTTATTTTTTTTCTTTTTCTTTTTTTTCTTTATTAGTCAGTTTTGTATTCAGCAAATACAGTCAGTTTGGTACCATTATTAGGTTCATCCGTGACCTACCCCCTCCCCTTGGCCCCTCCTTGTTGAGGTATATGGGTCATGCATTGTGGAGTTAGCCCACAGTTATGGGTAAGCTAAATGTCTCTGCATATCATGACCCAACATGTGGCTCTGACATTCTTTCCGCCCCCCCTTCTGCAAAATTTCCCTGAGCCATGTTGGGTTCATTTTTGGTCTGCTTCAGTGATGAGGTGTTGGGGGCCTCTGAGGCTCTGGCTCTCTGATTTGGTAGCAGTTGATTTTTCTCTGTGCTTATCTCCTTCCCCCTTGTGCTGGTATCCAGGTTCATCAGGAAAACAGCACCCTTGCTTGTCTCCAATTTTTCTTAGTTTCAGCCGGGGCCCTTTGGAGGTATGATGGGGTGGCTCTCTCCTTAGGATCTACATCTATCTGAAAAAGAGAAGCAGATTCTCCAACAGAGAGTAAGTTAGCACCAGGACAAATAAGATAACCCTTACTTTTTTTATAGAGAATTTAATAGGTGTAGGCCCTCTTGTAGCCCACAATTGATGGTAGCTTGATATTGGAGAGTGGGCTTATGTTTGGATGTGGTTCTGACTTGTTTCCCAGCTCCAGCTATGGGTCCTATACCAGTGAGGTGATCAGTTAGCCAAATTGAGAGCAGTTGGTTCCCCACCATGGCTGTGTGCCACCACTGCACTTGTGTGGGCATCACACCAAGTTATTTGCTGCTAAGTAGGTTACACCATGAGTTGCTTCGACAGATATTGGTCATTATCCCCCAGTCGCCCATGTAGCACCTTCTGGCACTAGACGCACTGACTGTCTGGGGACGGAATCTCTTCCAGCTTCCAGCCATGCCATTCTAATTTGCATATCAATCACATAAGGTGTCTTCAGCAGTAGGGTCTTACCACTAGCCTTTGGTGGGTCATCAAGTACTCTGACAGAAATCTGTCTGTCTTTTAGGAAACCTTGTAGGTCTCTCTGATCAAAAGCTCATTGTGGATGATAGCCCCATGCTGGCTCTGGGAGTTACAGGTCAGTGCCCACTAAGAAAATGAGGAAAAATATAACTAATATACAAGAGTTAGAGATAAGAGAGAGAGAGGGAGAGGGGAAGTGAGGGAGGGAAGAGTAGCAAATACATACCATATTGAAATATCAACATCAGAAACAATACATTTCATTTGAAAAGCAAAGCTTAGGATTTTACCAAAATTTTTGTCTTTTTGTGCAAATACTTTAGTCAGCTAGGACTGCAGTTTGCCATGAGTCACTTATGTATTATGACCAAAAAAATTGAGAAGCAGTGTCTTTATAGTCTTTAAAAATGCCAAATTATGTAATAAACAGGAAGGATACGGTTAAGTAATACATGCACATACATCTGTCTGTAAAATAATTTATTAAACACATGTCAAACACAAGGCAATATGATGGTCTAGAGGAGAATAAGGGTAAGGAAACTGCAGTAATAGAAAGAAAGTAGGAGATAATTCAGGGAGGGCAAGAGCATGAAGCATAGACAAGTCACTGAAAAAAGAAGTAGTAGAGGATGATAATCCTGGAATGGGCCTGCTGTGGTAGTTGTGCAATACTGAAGTACTGTCTGATTTAGCTATATTTTGACATGACATTGATTTAGATATATAACCATTACAAGTATCATGAAATGCATGAATGCCAATTTCTGATATCCTCATTACAAGGAGCTTTCAATTGTGTTTACAGAATGAAGAAACAAAAGGGTAGAACATTAAGTAACTCATTAAGCGAATTCACTGTGGCTGATTTGCATTGATGCATAATAATCATGGGAATGGTTTCAAAACTTGAATCAAGCATCCCCCATGGTTTTAGGAAGTGATTATTTCACACTTTCTTTCTAATGTGATTTTAGTGATTAAATTTCGCATAAGTAATTGGTGATCTTTCATTATTATTAGTGTTATTATGTGGCAGTTATCTTCATGTTGCTGTCAGAAAGCAGGTCAAGGTTTATTTTGGCTTACAGACTCAAGGGGAAGCTCCATGATGGCAGGGAAAATGTGGCATTAGCAGAGGTTAGACATCACCACTTGGTCAACATCAAGTATACCATAGCAGCAGAACACTGTGTCAAACACTGGCAAGAGGAAGATGGATAAAACATGCATAAGCCTGCCCCCAGCAACACACCTAAACAAAGTTCCAAATTTGCTATCAGCTGGGGATCCAGCATTCAAAACACATAATTTTATGGAGGGACACTTGAATCAAACCACCACATTACACCCCCAAACTCCAGAAACTCATAATCATCTATGATGCAAAATGCAATGTATTCAGTCTAACTTTAGAACTCCCCATAATTTTATCCACCTAAATGCTATTCAGACATCTCCATAGCCCAAGGTCTCTTATGAGGCATAATAAAAAAATAAAAAAAAAACATAATGGCACTCAATAAACATTTGCAGTGCAAAAAATGTCATTGGGCATAGCAAAAAAATTTGACCCAATACAAGATATAAAACATCAAATTCCGGCTCTATATTTCACAACCCTAACAGTGACACATCTCCAGGTCTGAAAATTTTAACCACTGAGTCACAAGTATCTGGAGCTTCTATTCCATCCCTCCAGTGAGGCTACTCACAGTCCAAGAAAACTTCATCCAGTGACAGCAGCTCTTGGTGGCAGCCATTCTATAGTCCTGACCTCACCATTGTGTCTTCACTGCAACACATGGCTCATTATGACTCCGTCAGGTCTCCACACAGGTTATCCAAAAAGCCTGCTTCATACTGCCCATGGGCATTTCAAAAAAAAATGCAAATTCAATGGCCCTCTCTTTCCTGCATTTGTTTTACTACCTAGTATCATGTGGGCTACCAACTTGTTAATCCAGGCAGGGGGATAAATCAAAGTTTGAAGAATTGGACATTCCTTCAGCAGTCAAGACCCTTTCAAAGAGTTTGTGTTCTTCCTGATGTCCCAGTGGAGCTCAGCTGACACAACCTCAATGGTTGTAGTCTCTCAAACACTTGAAGCTGAACAGGCAGCAGTTTTGGCTCAAAGATTTCATGTTTTTTTTTTTTTTTCTTTTCCATGCTATATCCCTCTGCTCAACCAATCCATTTCTATGCAATGCAACCCTGCACAAGTTCTTAAGACATAAGCATGACAGCAAGCTTCTCACACAAACTGCTTCTAGCCCAGTCCAGGCAAAGCTCTTTCTTACCCTCATAAGCCAAACTTCATAGTCTACAGTTCTTACTATATTCAGGTCTTTCAGTTCTGAACAGAATAGTCCATTAAACTGTACTTATAGCACTGCAAAGCATCTCTAATCTAAGAGGGAATAAAACTGACTTTGAAGATCAGGACACTCTTAGCATTCAGGCCCCATCCTTCAAGAGTCAGCACTCTTCCTGCCCTCCCAATACATATCAGCTGGCCCAATCTCAAGGGTTGTAATTTCTCAAACAATTGCAGCTGAATGGGCAGCAAGTATTACAAGTCAGCATCTGTATTTAAAACAACTTTGAGATACCATCTCACCCCTGACAGAATGACTATCTTCAAGAAAACTAACAACAAATGCTGGTGAAGGTCTTAGAAAAAAAAGAATCTTTATTCACTGCTCAAGGGAGTGTAAACTATTATATCTATTATGGAAATCAGTATGAAGGTTTCCTGGCTAACTTAAATGTTCAGGATTGAAAGTAGGGCCATGTACAAACTTGCTAAGCAGTCAATCATTTCGCTACAACCCCAGGCCCATTAAATTTTATTTGAGTTTGACACCCTTGTTGTCCAGACTGTTTTCAAACTTGAGAAAGTCTCTCAGCCTCCCGTGTAGCTGGGATTGCAGTTTTGTGCCAAAACATTTGATTGGACTGTTGTAATAGTATATCCATGTTTATCACTGTACTTTTTTTACAATACCAAGGAAATAAATTCAGCCTAAAGGTCTATCAGTGGAGAATATATAATAAAAATGTGGTATACTTATGCTAGGGAATTCCATTCTGCTACAAATAAAACAGATATTATGAAATTTGGTGGAAAATGCATGGAACTTGAAATATTAAACAAAGTAATCCATGTACAGAAATACAAACTTATGTTAATTTTCATCTGTAGATCTTAGTTTTGCATCTTCATATATGTATATTATTCTGGGAGTGAGAGTTTGTAGATATCAGGAAACTAGAGAAGGGACCCATGAGAGGGGGTGAAAAACAGGCTTCAATGGAAATGGGTAGAGAAGGAAGCAACAGATCAGCAAAAGAGGCATCTTTAATCCCAGCACCCAAGAGGCAGAGGTAGGAGGATTTCCATGAGTTCAAAGCCACCCTGAGTCTACATAGTGAATTCCAGGTCACTCTGGGCTAGAGCAAGACCCTGCCTTGAAACAAACAAAAACAGTGATATGAAAATACACGGGGGGACAGCAGGGGTGGGAATGTGATGGCAAGTGAAGGGGGCAGGGACAGGGAAGTGGCTGAGAAGGGAGGGGAGGGTTAAACAAAACAAAGTGAATGCATCGATTAAAAACAATAAAGTTAGTGTAAGCAGTCTATCAATCCAATAAGCAGAAAAGCAAAATAATAATTTAATAAATAGTAACAAAGCATATATGGAAAGTTTTAAAGAAAATATCTGCTATGGTTTGAAAGATGGTTAACAGCAATTGCTCATAAGGCCTGCAGGGCCATGTTGCATTCCCAAGCCACCTGAGTAAGCTGGACACAAAAAGTGGTGAAAGCATCTGGCATTCATGCATTTTCACAAGGCCTTGCTGCACACAAATACACACGCACACACACACGTGTGTGTGTTTGTGTGTGTGTGTGTGTGTGCACATGCACAAGGATGCATACTCATGTGCAAATGAATACAATAAAATAAAAAATACACATGAAGTGCAATAAAAATTTATTAAGCCCATTAACATCATGTCAATTTGAAAAGTAGCCCATGAGTAGAAAAATGAATGAGAAATAGATTAAAATCATAAATCTCTTTTTGAGCAAATAGCATTAATTCATTCTTGCATGATGTTAGAACTTCAACCTGTCAATGGCACCTGATGTTCTTTATTTCATATTATACAAAAGTTGATACTGTTGTGCATTGCTTTTTCTGTTTTTGCAATAGCTTTCTTTTCATTTTATCTTAGTGGGAGCCTTTACTCATCTTAGTGGTATATTATAAGTAAACCTTGTTAAGCTTAAAATGTCAGTACATAGTGCAAGTCAAAGAAAAAGTTCAGTAGCTGTTTAGAAAATTATATATTGTAAACTATTGTTGCTGCCATTTTTAGGTAAATATTTTTTGAGTTGAGAAAACAGACTTGTAATTTCTTTTCATAGCATCAAGCTGAAAAATGTAATTAAAATTATAGAGCCAAAGTCATAACTTGTTCAGCTACAGTCTATTATTCTAAGTGGGTATATATATATATATATATATATATATATATATATATATATATATATACATACACACAAAATATAGATGGATGGAGAGAAAGTAAGAGGATTTAAGGAGAAACAAGAGAAAGGATGCATACTTCAAAGGAATGTCTTGACTTCACCCAGTCAGCACCTACTATCTAATAGTTCATACAGCTTTTATTCTATCAATAAATTAATCAATAGTTTCAGTTAGTGCTCTCAGGATCCAATAAAGTGGCAAAGGTTCATTGCTAAGTCATTTCTGCAATGAGAATCCAAATATACAAGCTATAACAGCAAAGGTTACTAGAAGTGGTGATGTGTAATATAGGGCATCCCATATTTTATATTATCCCCTACTCATATATCTCTGAATCTTTCCTTAGCAGGTCAATAGACATGTGATTCCTCATTCAATTGCAAAGCAATACCAACTGAGTCCACACCAAGTGGCTTCCTCAGTCTTCAAACCCTCTTCAGTTTTCCTCAGTCTCATTCTTCCATCTCCATTTTGTTCTCTGTTAAGAATAAAGGGATGTGTAATGGCTCCTTAACTTTATTTTGCTCTCTATCAAAGCCACCACTGTCTCATCTTTTCTCACTGCATTTTATCCCTCCATATTAAGTGGACAGTATGAAATATTTCTCAACATTCTGAAAGAACTCAATATTAATGCAAGAGATGGTTTCATGAGGCACATTTGATGTATGAGTGTTTCTATTACCCAACTTTCATTGTTGCAGTAAGACACTCATTTTCCCTCATGATTGAGGTGAGCCACTTGGATCCTGTATCCGGTGATGGTCATTGTGTATGTCAGCTTTCTGTTACTATAACAAATAACCTAACATATACGGATTCACAAAAAGGAAAGGTTAATTTCAGCTTAGATATCTGGAAGTTTCAGCCCAAGTTTGGTTGATTCTGTTGCTCTGGGTGTTTCCAGGAATTTCAGTCTGGGAAAATTCACAGTGGGGTAACATTTTTCACCTCATGTCCCATAAGGGATAAAGAAAAGGAATGAGGTCTCAGTACACATCCTAAAGCACACTGCCAAAGACATGAAGGTTCTACCTACATGGTCTATTTCTTAAAGGTTCTACCACCTTAAAATAGCATCAACATCACAGGCTCAGAATCAAGCTTCCATTACATGGAACTTTGGAAACATGTAAGGTACATATAGTAATGACCTGTTCTTACCAACAGAATCCTGAGGCAGTGCCAAGCTACTCATGTAAGAATATATAAATGTGGGGGTCAAGTTATATGCATATTTATGATCCAGGTCACAGATGATGAGAAAACATATTATTCTATGTGATTAGATTTTTTTTTAAAAAAAGAAGCAAAATATAAATGTAAAAACATGGGAATTGACAAGAAGTCATCAGTTATTTTTTCTCAAGCTCTTTACGAGGCAGAGGATTAAAGCAATTAGTGAATTCACTGTCTCATGAGTTTGCATTTAAGAAGCAGGCTCAAGGGCTGGAGAGATGGCTTAGCAGTTAAGCGCTTGCCTGTGAAGCCTAAGGACCCCGGTTCGAGGCTCAACTCTCCAGGACCCACGTTAGCCAGATGCACAAGGGGGCGCACGCATCTGGAGTTCGTTTGCAGTGGCTGGAGGCCCTGGCACGCCCATTCTCTCTGTGTCTCTCTCTCTGCCTCTTTCTCGCTCTGTCTGTCACTCTCAAATAAATAAATAAACAAACAAAAATTAAAAAAAAAAAGAAGCAGGCTCAAGACAGCAGTCATATAAAGGTTCCATAGAACAACTGATGGGCAATGTATGCCAAGGTAGGAATCTCTGATATGAGGTCCTAAGAGGTCACTGCATACAGGTGTGGAGGTGAACCCTAAGTTGCAGTATGGAACACTGGATGTTCGCAATGCCAGGACCATCAGATCACTGTCAAGTAATATGCTCATAAAGGATGTGCTCATAAAGGAGAAGATGCATAGCAGAGCATATGTGGGTCACAGGAAGAAGAACCAGAGCTTCCCAAAACTTTTGGAAGCCAGATGGTTTCATCATGACTCCCAGATACGGAAGGGTGTTTTGGTGTTTGCCTTGTAGGTTTCAGTCTTGTTTTGGTTCAATATTATCTCACTACGTCCCAATGCCTCCCTTTTGGAATAGGAGTGTTGTTATGTACCATCTCTTTATGTTCATTCTAACAACACAATAGCTAGATTATTTTTATCCCCTATTTTTTATTCAACTTTTATTATTTAATTCAATTGACATTTGTTAAGTATCT
The DNA here is from genome assembly GCA_036346955.1 of Dipus sagitta. Classification (NCBI taxonomy): domain Eukaryota; kingdom Metazoa; phylum Chordata; class Mammalia; order Rodentia; family Dipodidae; genus Dipus; species Dipus sagitta. Next base: position 90,149,318 of record CM070782.1, on the reverse strand, counting down.
ACTGGACTAGTCACATGGGTGTACAGCCCTGGCTAGGCAGAAATTCTGCTCTCATAAAACCTAGTTCATTGATAGATTGATATACATGTAAAGGCTAAATCATTGTGTTAATCACTTCACTGGCATATATATATAATTGTGTACATGTATATACATACTTAAGGATGGATTTTATATTGATATATCATAAAAATCAGCTTATTGTTGATGCATTTTATTTAATTTATATTTTGACATAACTTTATTTTATTTATTCTATTTTATTTAGTGTGCATATGAGTGACTGCAGGTGTGCATATACCACATTATGTGTGTAGAGGTCAGATAAGCACTTTGGGGTCAGTTCTTATGCTTCAATTTCATTTAAGACAAGGTTTCTCTCTCTGAATTCTCTCCCTGCTGTTCTTGACTGTGCTCACCACAAACTTCTAGATAATTCTCTGCCTCAGTGTGTGGGGATTAAAGAAGCCTGCCCAGCTTGCAGCTTTTTACATGGAGTCTAGGGGTCAAATCAGGAATTCATATTGTTTAATCCATTTAGCTATTTCCCCAGTCTCTCTAGAAACATCTCCTAAAAACTGTAATTATAGCAGGCAGTAAGGAAGAAATCCACCACAAGGCCACAGAAAAGAAATAATTACTAAAACTTTGAATATTTTTCTATAACCTATGACATAGACATTTCCTAGGTGATAGAATTAGAACATTTTTGACACTAGTGAAAGGATGATGAGGTGAATATACCAAGGACATTTTCCCAAATGTAGAATGTTACCTTCAGAAGTGTCCCTTACCTTAGCTAATTGTACAGTAGTGTTTAACTGTCAGTAGTACCTGCTGTTCAGTAATTGATTGCTGTGGAGGAGCAAGGTGACCTTTGAAAATGCCACCTTCTGATCAAGGACTGTTGTAAACACCATCAGGAGATGAGGGATCTCTGCCTAGGAAGGAGCTGTGCCTGTCCATCTCACTATTTGACTCTGTGTCAAATTAACAACAATTCTCTGCTTACTCAAAAGGGTGGTGACAGATTTTTCTTATCAGATCACTGTTCTCAGTGAAAAACCTGTAGCTCATTCATAAAACCAATAAAGCAAAGCAAAAATTTTAAAACAGTGAAGATATTTCCAGCAATCAGTTTTTACAGTGTTTTATACAATAAATACAGAAAATAAGAATTTGAGTTATATGTTGGAAAATACTATGCTACACTTTCTAAATATATTGGCATTATTCTGTTAAAAAAAATGGCTACAACTGTAAGAAGCAATTTACTATGAATGTTAAGATAAATTACTTTTGAGGACAGTTTTGATCATACATGACATCCACAATGAGAATAAATACTTCTAGGGGGCTGGGGACATGGTTCAGCAGTTAAGTTGTTTGTTTGATTGCAAAGGCGTGCAGCCCAGATCCAGGCCCTAAGCAAACTATTGGATACAAAAAGTAGAGTGAGTCTATAGCATCCCTTTTGCATCATTGCACACACACACACACACACACACACACACACACACACACACACCACCCCTCCACACACACACAATGTGCAGACAAAATACTTCAAAAACAATAAACATCGCCAGGCATGGTGGCGCATGTTTTTAATCACAGCACTTGGGAGGCAGATGTAGGAGGTTTGCTATGAATTCGAGGCCATCTTGAGACTCCATAGTGAATTCCAGGTCAGCCTGGACTAGAGTGAGACCCTACCTCGAAAAACCAAAAAAAAAAAAAAAAAAAAAAAAAAAGAAAAGGAAAAAAAAAGAAGAAACATCCATAGTAACAGTGAAATTTAGTAAGATAAAGTGAATATAATTAAATACAAAATCATAATTCACTTATTTTACTTATAGTGAATATTTATGGTAGTAAAATTATATTAGTATATGGAACCTGATAAACACATGACATTACATGAAGTGTATTGGCACTGTATTGATCTCCCAAACATCATACATATAAGAGCTTTCCCTTGGGGTTTGAAGATACATTGTTTTTAGTTTTTATATTTTATTTTACTTATTTATTTGAGAGATAGAGAGATACACAGACAGGGACAGAGAGAGAATGGGTGTGCCAGGGCCTCTTGCCACTGCAAACAAACTCCAGATGTACATGCCACCTTGTGCATCTGGATTTATGTGGGTACTAGAAATTGAACTTTGATCCCTTGGCTTTGTAGGCAAGTGCACTAACCACTAAACAATCTTTCCAGTCCTGATGATACATTTTTAAACATAAGTAGAAAATACCAATGTTTTGTTATATGGTCACATATGTGTGTAATCCTAACTTAAGGGAGGCTGAGGCAAGAAGATTGTGAG